>AYEL01091468.1:0-21727 GCA_000484575.1 Olivierus martensii
ATATTTATTTACACTATTAATTAGTTAAAATTATTACTTTTGACCAATGCCATAGTGAGTTTTGCCTTTTGGGCTTTAAGCATGGATTTAGGAAACAAAGGTATTTGCTAACAATCCATGTGGGGTCATCAATTATCCCATCTGCCCCTGATCCGCTTTTCTTGTATACCCTGAGATACTTGTCCCGAATTGTCTTCCACTTGCTAGGGCAAGCAATTTCTGCAAAAGAATGTTAAGTAATGCAATCACAGATATGTTAAATAAACAAGTATATTGAAGTTTATTATTTATATTTACAGTAATTAAATCATAACTAATACTATGTTGGTTTGGGCTGTGCATACATAGTGAATGTAAATTTTCTACATACAATATGTCATTATTTAAAGTAATTTTTAAATGTTATGCTAAACAATAAAAACATTATGTTGACAATTTAGGAAATAAAGGAAAGGGGCTTTACACAGCTGTGTACAGGGCTCGACAAATCCCATATTCTGGTAGCCAATTGATACCAGAAATTCCATTTTGGTTACCACTTGCAAACAGGTGGTAGCCACTTGGCTACAGGCCAATGTAGCAGCTATGCATTTAGAATAAAGCCATAGGTCTTAATTGCATTCATACAAACAGAGGAAGGCATGGCGTTCTTAATTAATGAATATCAAATAAACTACGTAAATCATCGTTGCATAAATCAGACTCAACTAGTTCACTATTCAACAACCTAGTAACCACTTTTCTTGACTCAAGAAAAGTGGTTACTGGGTTGTTGAATAGTCAAATAAACTAGCATGACATTTCCAGCAATATGATCCAGTCTCCAAAAAGGAAGCAAAGGCATAAATATTTAGTTGATACATTAAAAACACTAAAATGATCAAAGAGGGAAAGATAAAGATGAAGCTATTAGCTAACTTGTAGACTAACAAGACAGAGAAGAAAAGATTAAAAGAGTAAAGTCAACTGATAGAAAGTACCTGAAATATACTGAATATTTTTACCCACCCAGCTAGTAAAAATTTCTGTGGAAAACACTAATATATAAAGTGTAACTTTCAATTAAATTATGTTGCTACCCTTAATTACCATATTAATAGGCCTAAATAATTTCATATTGATTTTTTTAAATATGCCTGATTACACCAACATGCAAATCTCATTTTTAAATTGGTTACCATGAAATTTGCATTTGTAGCCAACTGCCTATTCATATTTTTGGAATTTGTCGAGCCCTGTGTGTAAGTACACAAATTCTGACCTCACTTGAATTTTTTTATAACAACATATACCAGCAGTTATGGGTGAAGGTGTGCTCTCTGAGATCTTTCAGTGGTAATCAAGACTAATATGTTTACCATATTTACAGCTGAACAGTATTTATATTTTAAAAATCTTATTGATTCTAAACCCAGTGTGGCATACAACTATATCCTGTTTTTCTTACTTCTGAATTTAAATTAAAATGCTTTTTCTCATTTCTTGATGTTATTTGAGTGAGGAATCTCTATATACAGTAGTAAAGCTAGTAAAAACATCAGATTAAGAAGTCAGAAATTAATTTGTTGAAATAGCTTCAAAATAAACATAATAAACCATCTGGTGTAACACTTATCTTATTGTTTTGTTTAAAAACTTAACCGAAAAATGAAAAGAAATGTCAACTTGTAATGGATTACTGGTAAGGTTACTTTAAAATAAGATATTCAATTTTTTGTTTAGTTTTTTTTGTTACATCCAATATAAACAAAATTTCTTTGGTGTCTCAATAATTTTTGAGTGTCATAAAGGGTCGTGATGGAAAACAAATTTAGAACAGCTGATATACATTATATCACTACATTTATTCATGCTTATTCTATGAAAGAACCTCGTATAAAGAGGAATTTCTTATCTGGAATATTTAAAATTTCGCCGATTTCCTTCCATGCCCTCTGTCTGCAGTTTTGATTTCTGTACTCTTTCAACCTCATATCGTATAAGCAAGGTCTACTTTCCACTTCTAAGACAAATTCAATATCTCGCTAGTAGCTACTTCGTTGAGATTCCGCCATTTTCCGAATGTAAACAGTGACATTCGTTCCTATTGGCTGATCGCTTCCTTCGCGCCGTGCCGCACCGAAGTGTACGCGCAAGCTGATTGGCTGAAGTTCAATTTTTTCATCTTCTCTCGCATGGCTACGCGAGCTAACGCGCGCTGACGCGCGAAGGCGGCAAGACCATGACACACTGAACGCGAACATCCGCGCGATGCTGCTTTCCTACGCTTCGCTTCGCGTCGCGTGCAGTGTGTCACGGCCTTTAAGGTGCAAAAACGTAGCCGAGTCTATTTTAAAACACCGAGAAACGCAAGAGACAGTTGGGTCACTCTTATCCTAATGATTGTTCTTTGAGAACTCCTACTTCTACAAAATATCTGTACAGACAAGAGAACTGTGGACGATAATCACATCGTATCGTCGAGTAGTGTCAATACCTCCTCCCTTCGATCATACGCCGACGTTTGAGTGCCGGACGAACTTGATCGCCGAAGTCGGTGAGAACACACCGGACTGAATCGTAAAAGTTCCCAGCAGACCATATCTCCGACGAGGTACCGAAGAATAACCGCCGACATCCATCGAAAGAACGAGCAAACGTCGAAGTCGACCTCTGAAGAAATTCCTACACACACCAAGGTATTGTCCTCCGACCTAAATTGTCGGGTTGTTTCTTTGTAAAGAATTTCTCTCTCTCTCCAATAAAAGAAGATGTTTGTAACTACAAACGTAGTCTCAGTGTCCGTTCTGTCCAGCCTCTCATCACCCGTCCTTACTCGCGTCACACGCCGCTCATAGGCTATCTGCCTGTCGGAGACTGCTTGTTTTCAGTTTAGCAGGCTTCGCGGGCCTCACAATTGTGAGTAACTCGGATTGACTGAATGTCTGCATCTTGATTAATATTTCAGGGAAAATTATCACTTCCCTCTATCGCACATAGTTTTTATTACCTATTACGAAAGCCATAATATTAGTACGCCCTTCGTTTTCTATGAAACCTCAATTGCTGAAATGCTGAAACTTGAACTGATAATTTAAAAACATTAAGTTTTATTTTAATACTGATTGTCATATTTATAAACTTAAATCAAAATATAATGCTTATGCATCTTTTATATGCATGATTGATAAAAATATTGTTGAAAATTTTATTAATAGTCAAGTTTGGCCAAAAGACATATTGGGTAAAAGGTTTAATAATCACAGGAATACAACAAAAGATACTTATAATAAAGCATCTCATATTAATCATGTTTTATTATAATTCTACAAAATATTCTAATTTATAGCAATCACTTAATTTGACTAAACAATTTACTTGCTTTTACCAAAATGTTAATTATATTTATTTCTAATAGAACGATTTTGACATTTTATTGGATCTTGGATATGATAACATTTTTATTGTTGAAACATGGTTAACTGATGACGATATTATAGAGCTAGACGCTATGTCTGCTAAATATGGATATAATACCTATTTTTCTAATCGTCAAGATACTAAAGGTGGAGGTTTACTTATATGTTCTAAATCTAATTCTTTTAACATTTTTGACTATTTTAGTGATGTTTAATATAATATTATTTTCAAAAACATTTAAGATTGGATTTTAATTTATTTCCCCCCATACTGTGTTGTTAATAATATTGATATCTTAATTTATAAACTACATGACTCCTTAAATTCATTTATTAATACTCATCCTAATTATGCTTTACTTCTAGGAGATTTTAACTTGGCTAATGTTTATTGGAATTATTGCATTCGTTCTCGTAATAAATTGAATAATTTTGAAAGTTTATTTCTTAATTATATTTTTGATTTTTTCTGGCTACGCCAGATAGTTTGTAAAGATCTAGAGAAAAAGGGGCAGAAGAATTAACGAAAAATGAATAATTAAACGAAATACAAAGTTTCCGTCTGTACGTACCTCATTCCGAAAACACGTCTAAGGTGGTCGGCGCCAAGTCAGAAAGTGACCGTTGAGTCAATGGCGCGCATGCGCCGGATCGAAGAACGTTGCGAAATTAATAATTATTTAAAAGTATTAACATCGTTTAAGAGATATTAATACTCGGCTGCAATTAAGAAAAATAAATAACTACGAAGATTACGATTATATGTTTTATTTCACTTGAATGTACAATCATCATTATGTAAATTAGTCATCTTATAAAAAGTGACCGACAGGAGG
The DNA here is from genome assembly GCA_000484575.1 of Olivierus martensii. Lineage (NCBI taxonomy): Eukaryota > Metazoa > Arthropoda > Arachnida > Scorpiones > Buthidae > Olivierus > Olivierus martensii. The sequence continues at coordinate 4,235 of AYEL01091468.1, forward strand.
AGCGAAGGTGTGGTCTTCACCGATTGTCCGAAGGTGTGTCTCATCAGTGTTTCATCATTCCCTGTCCTGCGTCCGTGTGCGTCTGTGCTCGTCGTCCTCATTAGTTTAACAAAGTCCTGGGCTGAACTAACTTCATTAGTATTGTGGACTAACCGTTGGATCATGCAGTTTCTGTGTATAATCGACAAAGACAGGGAGCCGTTGAAAAGTATTCACCTTACAAGAGTCCTTGGAATTGTTCATCGGGAAGACCGTCATTAATAAATCGTTTTTAAGGAAACTAACATTGTGTTAATCAGACTAATCATTTTGTAAGTTTATTTATTGTGCTACTAATAAATTTAAATTGTTTTATAATGGAGCATTTCTTTTGCAACATTCGTCATTGACCCATTGAACGATATTATCGTTCGAATCAGCGCCGAACCGAAGGCGGACGGGGCACGGTGCCCGAACCTTTACAAGTTGACTTTCCTACTAGAAATAATAGTTTTCTTGATTTGTTGTTTTACCGTAATATTAATAAAATATCAGTCATTAAACAACCTTCTAATTCTGATAATGAACCCATTGAGTTGAATACGGTTTTTTCATTGCCATCTGATCATTTACCTTTCATAATCATATAGATAATCTTTATTAAATACTGATACTGATTATAAACAGCTTTATTCCAATTATAAATAAGATTGGAGTGGAATTACATATTTTTTACTCTCACAAGATTGGTCCAGTTATTTATTCATCAATACACTCATATACAAGATCAAATTTTGACTGAATTATGTTATTTTATAAAGCAATTGATTTATTTGTTCCTACTAGATAATAATACAAGGCGGACGGTAATGATTAGATATATATTACAAATTAAAAAACTTAGACGTAAATTCTATAATCTTTGCAAGAAAAATAATTTGAATCAATTATTATCTACAATTTAAAAAATTTGATAAGATCTATATTATGAAAAATGCTAAACTTAATTATATTAATAGTTTACGAAATTCTTCATTATCATTAATAAATTTTTTTGGTCCACTCTAATTTTGCGCCTTGAAAAACTTGGTAAACATCAATTAGATAATTTCTCTGATGAATTTAAAAACTCTATTGTTAATGATCTAATACATATATACAAGATCAAATTTTATTTTATAAAGCAATTGATTTATTTGTTCCTACTAGATATCATTACCGTCCGCCTTGTATTATTTAGATAGACGTAAATTCTATAATTTGTAATATACTCTTATATAAGTTTTTTAATCTTTGCAAGAAAAATAATTTGAATCAATTATTATCTACAATTTAAAAAATTTGATAAGATCTATATTATGAAAAATGCTAAACTTAATTATATTAATAGTTTACGAAATTCTTCATCATCATCTAATAAATTTTTTTGGTCCACTCTACCAAGTTTTTCAAGGCGCAAAATTAAACATCAGTTAGATAATTTCTCTGATGAAATTTAAAAACTCTATTGTTAATGATCTAATGAATAAATTTTTGATTAATAAGAAGAACTAAATAATATTTATATCTTCATAATTGGTTTGTGTTCTATGAAATCAATTTGATATTTTTTTCTAAATTTAATTTAACCCAAAACTGCGTAAGAGTGCTAAGTAAATGCTTAATTAAAGGATGTTAAAGGGTTTAGCAGTTTTTTGAATCTTGTTAGAGTTATAGTAAATATTGAAAAAATACAGTGGTGCCTCGCAATTTGACAGTCTTGCAATTCGACATTTGAGTTTCGCAGGTTGGCACATGCGTGAGCGTGGAATGGTATGATGTCATTCTCTATTTGTCAGTTCTTTTTGGGCTACTTTGGTGTTTCCTAGTGTTGTTTGTGTTAATTTTTCGATTCTACATCTTTCAGAAAGTAAAAAATTTGTAATTATTATTATTTTTTTGAGTGAAATGCGCAATTCGACATTTGAGTTTCGCAGGTTGGCGCATGCGTGGGCATGGAATGGTATAATGTCATTCTCTATTTGTCAGTTCTTTTTGGGCTACTTTGGTGTTTCCTAGTGTTGTTTGTGTTAATTTTTCGATTCTACATCTTTCAGAAAGTAAAAAATTTGTAATTATTATTATTTTTTTGAGTGAAATGTAAAAATGGTTCAAAGAGAACTGATCAGAGGAATAATTCCGAAAACAACAACACTCGATTAAGCGAAGAGACAACGAAAAAATTGTAGGTAAAGTGCAGAAAGGTAGAACAATTAAAATGTAACTCAAATATGGCATTCCTAGGACAACTGTGGCAACGTTTTGCAACAGAGAGAAAAGCTGGGGTGTCTGCTGGAAGACTTCATTCCAACATCCAAGGACTAATAAATTGTGTGTTGTATATAAAATAATGTATTTTGTCATTTAGTGTGTTATACAATAGTAAAACACATATAATAAAGTAAATAATATAGTGTATCTCTCTCACCTCACCTGTTAGAGGAGTAGGATGGGGACCGACAATGAATTAATCTATTTTACATTGTCTTATATGAGAAATATTGTCCTGCAATTCGACAGTTTCTCATTTTGACATTATTTCAGTGACAGATTAGTGTCAAATTGCGAGGCACCACTGTAATATTCTTTTAGCTTCTACTAAATATCTTGATTAATAAGAAGAACTAAATAATATTTCTATCTTCATAATTGGTTTGTGTTCTATGAAATCAATTTGATATTTTTTTCTAAATTTAAACTCTATATATACATGGCATATTATATTGTCATTTTTAGCATGTTTTGCTGTGAAATTTTGATGAATGTCAATACTTTTTCTGCTTATTACATTTTAAAAAGTATGTATGCTACTTAAAGGATTATTTTTTGCATAAAAATATGTTAAATTATATAAAACATATATTAAAAGAAATTTTATGTTAGAAGACATGATAACAGTTTGGATCACAATGCATTATAACTTATTAAAAAAAAGCCTGTCTTAAATTTCTTATACATATTTTAAAGAATGTATAAAGTTGTTTTACTTTATATATTGTTAAATTATGTTACTACAAGAAAGTTTTAAGTTTTTAATTTTGTACTTTCTGAAAAAAGAATTTTTTAAATTTTCTTCAATAATGTAATATTTAATTTTTAAATAAATAAACATATATCAAGATATTGAAATTTAAAATATTATATAAAAACAGTTGATTATCTTAAATCCATTTTCTTGTAATTCAAAAAGAGAAATTGATTTATTGACTTTTTATTTAGTCATATGTCCATCAACAAGAATATTCTAAGATTGGAATATTTCAAGTACAGTTTGTTTTTTATTATCATTTATTTATTATTGTATATACAATAATTAGTTAAAAACTTTTTAAAATAATTTATAATAGACAATTCAACAGACTGTAGTAAAAGACATTAGTTTTTATTTAAAGATGCTTCCATTTTCAAATAATCTAATGCCAGATAATTGTCAGATACTCTGCAACCGCTGGAACCGAGGCTGTGCTGAGCTTTCCTCTAGATTTCACAGGCTTATAATATTCAGTAAGAAGCAGAAAGGGAACAAAAAAGCAATGACCCTTTCGAGCTGGGTTACCAGAATCCCGCACAAGAGTGAAATGTACCTCGTCCCGCATAAACATGCAAATGTTCCGCAGATAAAAAATTAACATATATATTATCATTACTTTAAAAACAAAATATGTTTCGTACGAAAAAAATAATTTTAATATTTTAATTTTTGTATGTTATAAAAAGTGATGGAAACTGTTACGACATGTATTTCTTTCCTATTGGAAAGAAAAAAGAAAAAAGTATATAAATTTTGAATATTGGCAGGTGAGTTGCTATTAATGGTATGGCCCAAGGTATATAGAGTTATTATTAGGTAGGCCATTCTCGACTGGCGAGAAATTTTCCCAGCAGCTTTACGCGGCGTGACGTCATTGCGAGGACAGTTGAGCTACTCTCTATATACCTTGCAGTTGAGTTCGTGCAGTGATCATATTTAACTTATATTTTTATCTTATTTATATTTTTTTAAACATGAGTCGAAGTCATAATAATTGTGCAGTTGCAACCTGTCATAATTCTGGTCGTAACACATCAGATGTGATTAATCATTGTTTTCCCAAAGACAAGAAAACTCAACAAATTTGGCTATCCCGCTGTAAACATGGAGACAAAGTAAATATTAAGACTGCTCGAATCTGCTCAATACACTTTCTTCCCGATGACTATGAACGAAAGACTTGAAATGTGAAATGCTTGGATTACCATTGAGAAAAAAATTAAAATTAAATGCAGTTTCAACTCAACATATTCCAAATTGGCATGGAGAGGAAACATCTGGAAACATGAATGCTAATGAGACTATCAGTCAGGTAAGAAACTTAGTATTTTATTTCTATTGTCGTATTTATATATTCAGTTTTTATTTCCATAGAACATGAAGTACATGAAAACATGAAACTAAAATACGAGGCTTAATATTATTCTAAATGATAGTTACATAAATAATTGTTTCTTATATTAAATTTTCTTAAGTATTTAATTTATTAAATGATTGTCTTAGATGTTATAATAAAATTGAATAAGTCATATTAATTATTTTATAGCAATTGGATGATAGTGAAAGTCGTTTTCAAAGAAGCTACTGAAAAAGATGAAGTGATGATAACTCAACCTAATGACTGGATTGCTATTTTTCTCGTGGAGGACTTACTAGGCCAACACCAGAATGGGAACAAAAAGTCAAACAATTTGAAATTATATTTGCCGGCTTTCATGTGCTTGCTGTATCAAAATGTAAAAATGTAATGAAAACTTTGTGCACCATTCTAAATAATATGTTTCCTGAAGTTAATGAAAAACTTATTACTTTATATGTTAGAACAAGAACATTTATTCGGATTCGATATTTAAATCAACAAACTAAATTACAAACCATGGAGAAAAATGCTGCAAAAAGAAGGAGATTATGGGTCACATCATCACATTAATAAAAGAATAAAACTGTTTATTATTTTTTAGTGTAAAATAATAAATGTTACATGTACTTAAATATTTACATATTTAAATATTCCTTACATCACTACTCTAAAATAAATATTTTCTCTAACTTACTGCTTTATTTGTAAATTAAAATATTTACTTATTTTAAAATCCATGTAACTCATACTACATATTAAATGTAGATAATCCTTTTTTATACAAAATATACAATAGTACACTTTAATGATTCAATTTAATAAATTGAATTTGTTTACATATTTACAACAAATTAACTGCACAGATATAACAAAGTAGAACATATAATAATCAATAGCTTGCAATCAAATAAATGTCCATTTACCTTTTTAAAAATACAACCCAAACAATCTTATTATATCATGATTATTGTGCTGTTCTAAAGAGCTTACACAATAAAGAGCTTTCTGTAGGTTCAAATTTGTCAACAAAAAATATATATACAATGAATTGCAACAATAATTAGAAATGACTTTGAACAAGCCTTAATTTAAAATACAAATACACATTTGCATAACTAGAAGAAAAAACTTGAGAAACCATGAACTTTGAATATGGTAAAGTGAATTTTAATTTACTATAAAAATTAAGTAAAACATTCTAAGTAAGATTCAAAGGAATTCAACATTCACAATAATGACTAATCTAAAAATAAACAAGTTAAGATTTTTCTTTTAATTTTACCCATATAAAAAGGGTGATTTTGTTATATTAATTAAAGTTCGATTTTCCAGCTCTATTCAAGTTCGAATTCTAAAATTTTTATTTAAAGTTACTTTGAAAACAGGCTAAACATGAAGCAAGTATTATGGCAAATCTTAACTATTTTATAGAATCGTGCAATTAAGTTTTAAATTTTTTTTATTTTAAATTATAAATTCACTAGCTTAAGTTAATTTATTATATGGAATTTTCGTTCTTCTGTTAAAGGTTTACTCTCCTAAGTGGTTTGCTAAATCAATGCAATTTTATTTGTATAATGATTTACAATCCCATTTGTGGGGATCCAAGGGCTAGGGCCTGCTGGAAATATCCCCTTCTCATGAAGATGTCGCATTTGCAGAAGTATCGTTCTGTTACCATTCTGTTACGCATTCTCATAGTTATATATCAGTGGTTGTACTAGCACAATTTTCAAAAAAAAATTTTCAAATAATCTAATGCCAGATAATTGTCAGATACTCTTCTGAATTTAATAAATTGATATTAATTTCTATAAGCTAATTTTATTTTCTTTAAAAAATTATAAAAATAATTATAAGATAAAAATTAAAATAAATTTAAGAATAAGTATTAAACTTAGTATAGAAATTGTGATATGAAGTTTTCCATGTAGCATTAATGTAGATGTTAACAGTTTGCTGATCCATCATTTTATAGTTTTTATTTTTTTAAAATGCATGTTCAGTTAAATCTTGATGTACTATTCCTCAACAAAATGGCACTACCTTACCAATATTGATAATACAGTAAAGTTCCAATTATCTGAGGTAATATGGACCAAGGAAACCTCTGATATTCAAAAACTTTGATAATACACAAGGTTTGACAAATTATTATTGAATAAATTAGATTTGAATACATTAAGATGATGATATATACTTCATTTTCAGATTAGATCTACTTGTTGAATACAATGACTTTTACTTACTGTATAATTTAAAAATAAATTGCCATTCATTCATATTATTTTTTTAAAGTTTTGTAATAAAACAATAAATAAAATTAAAAATGTTTTATTGTATAATTTAAAACACACATAATTTTATATCTCTTCTATTATTTAATTATAGCAATTAAATAATGGAAGCAAATACGGCTGTAAAATATAAAGAGAAATGGTTTAATTTCAATGATCACAAATATAAAATTCTTTCTAATTTATCCTTGCTTAACATACCAAAATTTCAAGATATCGTAGAAATTACTAACGCATTTAACATTACAATAGATCAAGATTTGTTGTTCAAAGAATACATCTCTGTAAAAAAGTTTATAGCAGATATAACGGATTCTGAAAGGCAATTACCATGCGATGAAAGATGGGTTTGTTTTTTAAACAAAATTCTTCTCCACAATTCTTAAAAATTATCGAATATATATTCTCCATTCCTCAGGCAAATGCAACATGTGAAAGGATTTTTAGCAAGGTATATAGATATAAGGCAGCAGAGCGACTTGGCTGCGCGAGAAACGGCTTCTGCGCATGACGTCACCATCGAGACACTTTATAGCAGAGCGACTTGGCTGAGCGAGAAACGGCTTCTGCGCATGACGTCACCATCGAGACACTTTCTCAGCAAATATTACTGCGTATGGAGCAGATAACGCCAATATTAATTTTGGCAGGAAAAATAGCGTTTTTGTAGCATTAAAAAAATTAATGAAAATATAATACCTGCTGGTTGCAATTTGCATATTTTGCATAACACTGCTAAGAAAGCTTGCAATTGTTTGAATTAAAATATTTAATGAATTTAGCTCTTCAACAAAAAAGACAACTGAACTAAAAGACTTTTTTGAATGGACAGAAACAGAATGGAGTGAAATGTTACCAACAAGGTGGTTGACTCTTTTACCGGCTATTGAGCGGCTATTAATCAATCTTGCACCCATTAAATCCTAATTTATGAGCAAGAATAATATAGCGCCTATATTAAGACATTTTTTTGAACATGAACTTCATGAGGCGTATGTAAAATTTGTAAAGAATATCTGTTCAATATTTCAACCTGCGCTAAAAAAACTTCAAGGTAATCATGTTACGATTGTTGAAGTATATTTCACTTATGGACAGTCCTTGATTGAGCATAAGAACAAATGCTATTATGGAGCAAATGTTAATGAAATTATTAAAAATTGTGAGAATTTAAATGCTTCAAAGCGATTTAAAATGGAAGCAAATAATGTATATAATACGGCTATAAATATATAGAGAAATGGTTTAATTTCAATGATCACAAATATAAAATTCTTTCTAATTTATCCTTTCTTAACATACCAAAATTTCAAGATATTGTAGAAATTACTAACGCATTTAACATTACAATAGATCAAGATTTGTTGTTCGAAGAATACATCTCTGTAAAAAAATTTATAGCAGATATAACGGATTCTGAAAGGCAATTACCATGCGATGAAAGATGGGTTTGTTTTTTAAACAAAATTCTTCTCCACAATTCTTAAAAATTATCGAATATATATTCTCCATTTCTCATGCAAATGCAACATGTGAAAGGATTTTTAGCCTAATGATAAGTGCTTGGCGCAAAGACAAACAGCTAGAAAATTTGGAAGCCGAGTTAATGATTAAACAGAATTTCGGTATGAATTGTTCGGAATTTCGAACATTTTTAAAAAATGAAGGTGTAGTCATTCTGAATGAAGTAAAATCAAGTGACAATATCGAACAATTTTGTTTTTGAATAACTGTAAAATTTAACTGAATTACTTTTGTATTTTTTAAGCTTCCTTTTTAACTATGAAATTACTTAGTTTTTTTTACTTTGTCCCGCGAGACCAAATTTCAAATCTGGCAACCCTGGTTGAAAGGGACAATACACTTCCTTTTATAATTTAAAGTTTTTTCCAGTTTCTTTTTCAAATATTTGTTTCTCACTGCTCACGCAGTTGGTGAAAATGTAAAGACAGATATTTTAATAAAATATTTATTTTTTGACAAATACTAAAGGTCCTATACACTGTTTTCTGAAAATTGTCCCTTTCATCCCCCTCTTCTCCTACCAATCCTTTTTTCAAGTGAGATGCATTGTCTCATATTAGTTGAGCTTTTCTGCATTATAGATAGTTCCTGGCATAGAAAATTAAACGTTTTATGCGAAACTCTAAAATTTTCACACCATCTTCCATATATAGAATAATTGTTTCCCACCATTCTTCATTTTTAGGATGGCACCAGACACACAGTATAAATTCCTAATATAATTGAAAAAATTTCCTTGGCCTGTCGTCTGGCTTTAGCTGCTTTACGATTTAATTCAATTCGCATCAATTCGTTGGATCTTATCATGCTTTAGCTGCTTTAAGATTTAATTCAATTCGCATCAATTCGTTGGATCTTATCATTCGCTTTATTTTCCTATTCTTCAACCTACGTAAAACTATTGCTTTTCTATTATCCATTTTATCTCGTTGTTTATTTACAAGGAATTTCTGTATAGTATAAAATTCGCTCTACGCTTACTTTGGAAGTGTTGCCAATATATCATTCAGTTTTAAAACAGTTAACGAATGGAAAATAAAATAAAATATGCCTATAAAAGTACCATCTTACTTCACATATACAATAACTTCACTGATAGAATAATATAACCAAAACCCACAGAGATGTGTTTGTGCAAATATATTCATTATTTTTATTAAAAATATTTGTATCACTAGGAGGCACATCCTATTTTACATATTTAAACTAAACCGTATGAACACGTATTTAAACTGATTTTTAGAATCGAATTAAGATAAGCTGTTTTCCTCACTTTAAGTCGGCTAAAGTTTACCGTGTGAATTAGGTATAAGGCAGAGAGATCTAAAACAAAGGGATCTAAAGCAGAGAGTAAGAAAATTTTTAAATGAATTGCTATTAATAATTTTATTATTAATACAATAAACTCTTGAATCAAGTACTAAAATTCCTCAATCTATCAGTTGAACAAAAATAGAGATGGGTTTTTAATATATGCTAGCCAAAAATTTCATTTTCTTCAAACTCATGAAAGAAGTTGGTCTTAATGGTAGATGAAGTCCATATAAAGTCTTATTTTGATTACAAAGAAGGAAATATTCATGGATTATCGTATGATAATAGAGAAACTGCATCTTCTGTTTTTGTACTTATGATTTCATCTTTACTGTCAGATTACAAAGATGTGGCACACATTTTCTTATTAAGAAAATTAGAAATGAATGCAGTTTATCTGCTGTAAAGATGATTATAAAAGGACTTGAAAAATTGCTTTAAAGTTGTTTGTATATGTGCTAACAACAATGGAATTAGCCGGAAGGCTGTGTCATTATTTGTAAATCCTCCTAAGTTACGCATTTTATTAATGGATTCTACAAAGCCGTTATTTTATGTAATAAATTCTATTCACAAATTAAATTGCATTAGAAATAACTGGATAAATCAAAAACATCCATATCAGTGCCTTTTGTTTCTAAATTTTAACAATGACAGTCGTAGCATTATCTTAAAATAGGGTGATTTTAACGCATTAAAGCAGTTGCATAAAGTAGAATGCGGTAATCTTGTAAAGCACAGCTATATATTGAGTTTGAAAGTTTTATATCCTACGAATTTGGAACGACAAAATGTCAAGTGTTTCATAAGTTTTTAATGATTCTGTACATGCAGCACTGCTAGTAGTATGACATCAATGTCATTTGCCAAATTTTAAGGATATTGCAGAATTTTTAAACATTGTTTCTACTTGGTGGAATATCATGAATGTAAAAACTCCATTTAAAGGTAAACGCTTAAATGACATATCAAGAGCTATTAGTTCCAGATTCTTCAGATATCAAACAGGGTTTTCTAAATCAATTTTGGTGCTAGATGGAAACTTGCAAGTCCAGTGAAACAGTACTGGTACATTTATCAAGGAAATAAACTTAGCTTTCACACACAATATATGTTGTTATTGAATTAGCTAACTACTGTTTTGGTTACCTCAAATTAATAATAAATCTCCTGATCTCAGTTTTATGTTTGTAAAGGTTCAACAAAAAAAGAAAAAAACAAATAAATAAAAATTGGTTGTGAAACAGTAGTTAGCTATTTCACTTACCTCAAATTAATAATAAATCTCCTGATCTCAGTTTTTTTATGTTTGTAAAGGTTCAACAAAAAAAGAAAAAAACAAATAAATAAAAATTGGTTGTTAGATGCACTTACTGTGAGCTTGGCTGGGATCCGCCATCTTGACATCTGCCTGACGTCACATTCACCTCGAGACTGTTTTCGTAAATTTTGGATAACTTTCATTAATGTGTTAATTTATATTTAGAAAAAGAAATAATAATTAATTGTCAATCTTTAATATTTTTATTTATTACAAGAGTTGAAAAGATGTATTTAAAATATTAACATCATTATGTAAAATTGTATACTATAAAAGGCGACATCTAGGAAGCATAAGTGTGGTCGTCCTCTGGAGCTGTCTTGTTGTACTGTTCGTCCTTGTCAGTGTTGGTCCATCGTCGTGTGAACTGTTGTCCAGTGTTGGTGTCGTCTAAGTGTTTTGAGCTACTTGGTGGTGAATTTGTTGATGAACTTGTCAACATACTTGTTTTGCTCGAAGACGTCAAAGTTTTGCATGCTACTAACTACTTCTCTTATTGTGAGATATTGTTTAGTTATATTAATAAAAGTTATTTATTTTAACAAAATGGAATATTTTTCTCAGTTCCTGTCGCAGTTATCCGGATGGAAATTAGCCGTCAATACGGTCCATTTTCGTAACACTTGAACGGGTGGAACCGACAGGGCCGGGGTCCACGAACCCATCAAGTCGTAGACTTGATATGTTCTTCATTCACATCAGAGAAATTCGTAACACTTGAACGGGTGGAACCGACAGGGCCGGGGACGGGGTCCACGAACCCATCAAGTCGTAGACTTGATATGTTCTTCATTCACATCAGAGAAAATGCTGTGAATAGTTCTCTCAATGAAGAAAGGTGAAAGTTTTCCTAAAGGCACATCTGTCCCTGAATGTGCCAAGATAAAATATGTCGGAGGTATAGCTCCAGTAGGAAATGATGAAGTTACAACAGTAGCATCGGTGCGGGATCTCTTGGAAAGAGGGGCTGATAGCTGACTTTTTGAAAAATTTTGTTGTTTCATCCATGAGATGTTTTGTACCATCATCTTGAGTGGGCAGAGATGGGCATGGTCCGCCTCTATACACACAAGGTCCTGGAGGTTTCCCCCATCTGCCGAGAGTCAACCAAGCTCTGGACAGGCACCGTTTGAAAAATTTTGTTGTTTCATCCATGAGATGTTTTGTACCAGCATCTTGAGTGGGCAGAGATGTGTGTATAGAGGCGGACCATGCCCAAGGTCCTGGAGGTTTCCCCCATCTGCCGAGAGTCAACCAAGCTCTGGACAGGCACCGTTCAAGACTTTCCCTTCGCCATTCATCTTCTCGGCACGATAGCTTACACCGTAAGATTGGGGACCTTTTAGTCGCCTCTTACGACATGTGGGTCAGACGGCAGGTGTATTCTAACCCCCACCCACAGGAGGACTTCTGCCGGGTCTCTAACCATCTTCACTTAGACTGCCTCAACACCATGAACGAGGGTTGAAGTCGTCCATTAATATACATATAGACCGCTGCGATATAATTGCTATCCACAGCCTCATTTGGGTGGATATCAAAATTATAGGGGAGGAATGGCACCAAGATTTGTGCCGCCACAGACATTTAGCAGACCGCAAAGAGGTCCACAATTTCAGAATTTTTCTCAGCCTCCATGAACGTCAGGGTGATCATCGTTTGTTCTGCAGCAAAACGTTCAGGACGGAACATGCGGACAAAACCAACGGGGATCAAACTCTTGATTAGTGTGAAGGAAAACTGCTCCAAGACAATGCATGAGAGTGGATATGTTGGCGTTTTCTTGGATACCATCCACCAGGGGGAGCCAACTATCTTGTATATACTTACTGTACATAGTTTTAAAATAAAGACACTTGTTGACTAAACTTCCGTGTGGAAAGACTGTTTATTATACTCTGCAACAGTGGTATGGGCCCAGTACCAACATTCCAGTCCTAGTCCCAATCTCGTGTTAGGTCTGATATTCATAGAAGTATAGGAATCTTTGAAATCGAAGAGATATCATTTTAAAGTTTGTGCCATCCAAAGCCAATCTATATCTTTACGACTTCAAGAGGGAAATCTTTACAGACTGCTATCGTTATTTTGGAAATTGCTCTGCACTTCTTGTTACAATCGACCGATCACCTGAGATAAGAAAATGTCCGACTCCACTATATCAATGAATTGTATTCCTAAATTGAATAGGGATAATTATTTGAACTGGGCACCTACAATAGAGGCCATTCTATGCGGAAAAGGCCTAGAAGATCTATTAATATCGGAAGCACTAAAACCACCGGAAGATAAGGCAGATAGAGAGAAAAAAACACAATTATAGAGAGTGGAAGAAACAAGACAGTAAAGCACGTGGTATCCTATTCAGCATTGTAGACGAACGGGAAATAGCCGTCAAAAAGAACAAAAAGACAGCAAAAGAAATTTGGGCCGATATTAAGATTAGGCATGAAGGAAAAGAAGAACTAAGGAAACATCAGAACAGGTATGAACTTGCCAATATCAAGATGGCTAAAACCGAATCATGGGAGTCTTACATTTTAAAAAGGTGAAGAACTATTAGAAACAGCTAGAGTCTTAAATATGGACGTACCGAAAGAGAAGTAATTTCCTTGGTGAACTATTAGAAACAGCTAGAGTCTTAAATATGGACGTACCGAAAGAGAAGTAATTTCCTATCTATGTAACGGAGTTGTTGAAAAATATGACAACGTGACAACATTTTGCTAATTTGGTACATGCCAACTTCCAAGATCTAAGAACATGCTTTATAATAGAAGATAATATTACGAAAAAAGGGAAAACGACCCAAACAGTATCACGTATCGCGCCGATGGTAATAAAACGAAAAGATTCGGAGAAAACTGCTATATCTGCGGAAAGGCAGGCCATAAAGCTGACAAGTGTTGGTACAAAGACAAAGCAAGAAAGCAGTATCGAAAGAACATAAAACATTGTGGGAATAACAACTTACACAAGATAGCATATGCTAATACAGAGACAAGAGAAGAGAGTACTTTTTCCTGCATGAACGAAAATCGCACCTTGACCGACGATTACGATTACAGATGGATGATTGACTCCGGGGCAACTGTTCACGTAACAGCGGAAGCCGACAAATTACTGAATGATAAGTCAGACTCTAAATTTATTCGTACTGCTGATAACACCAGATTACAATCAATAGCTAAGGCAAAATCATCTTGCCGACTTCCAACTGTAATGAAGATAATCTTATTCTAAAAGACGCGTTACTAGTTCCTAATGTTAAAGCCAATTTAGTATCTGTCGCGAAACTGGTAGAAGAAAACATGCAAGTACTTCTGACCAGAAATCGAGGCAAAATTTATGATCAAAATGAGCATCCAATTGCCGATATTAACTTAGATAATGGAATCTTCTTCCTCCAATTAAATAATAAATTAAATAAGATGTCAGAGGATAAACTTAGTGAGAAAGACTTATGGCATAAAGACTTGGGCACCTGAATGAAAGATATTTAGATATGTTGCTTAAAGGCACAGTTCGTAATTTCGAATTCAATCGATCACCTTTGGATAAATGCAAAATTTGTTTAATGGTTAAATCTGCCAATAAACCATTCAAATCTGTTCAATATTTACAGTCACATTCTCCTTTTGAATTAATGCATGTCGATTTAATAGGATCAATATTAGAAAGTTTGCAAAGAAACCATTCAAATCTGTTCAATATTTCCAGTCACATTCTCCTTTTGAATTAATGCATGTCGATTTAATAGGATCAATATTAGAAAGATCATTAGATGACAATGCTTATATATTAACTGTAGTTGACGACTATAGTAGGAAAATCTTTACTCACTTCTTACCTAATAAAGCTAAAGCATCTACTAAACTTATTCAGTTCATTACTCTGCAACAGGATAATGATCAATCACACTAGTGTAGCCAAAGCGGATCAGAACCATTGTGATGATGATAACAGTAGGAGAAATGTCATCTAATTTAAAGGAATGTACGAGACAAAATTGGCTAGGGAAAAAGTGTCGATGTAAAAAGTTCCTGATGAAAATCGGCAGATTCCCACGCAAACCACAATGACAAAGTCGCAAAGAATGCCAAATCGCCAGGCCCAATCATAAGCCTTCTCTATGTCAAAAAACAAAGGCCTCTAAAATGGACGTCTCAAAGCGTATCAAATTGTCTGTTGTGATGCTAAAGCAACGGAATCCGCTCTGGTATGGTGAAAAGGGGCCATGTCTCTCCAAATAATGCACTAGGCGATAGTTCACCATACATTCGAGTACTTTGCAAAGGCAATTAGTCTAGTAGAAAGGGTTCTTGGAATCTTTCCCTGGCTTGGGAAAGGGATAACAATAGTTCTAGTCCATGATAATGGGAATACATGCTCCCCAGATTCGAATATAAATGAATAAAAGATTTGAGAGTGAATCGGGCGATAATGTCTCGACATGCTGTAGTGGATGGAGTCTGGACCTACAGCAATATTGCCTGAACAATTCAAAGATGTGTGAAGCTCCACCATTGTGAAAGGTGTATATTATATATAATCTTCAGGTGTAGAGGGCCTGAAGATTGGGGTAGTAGTTCCACACACAACTTTAAAGATCGAAAAGAATCACGGTAATTGCTGTTGCTGGAAACAAATGAAAATGTTGAGCCAAGCAGTTCAGCAATACCCTGATAGTCGCTTGCAATCTTATCGTTATGATCGAGCATGAAAATAGGTTGGGATGATGATGTCCCGTTGATCTTTTGAATCTTGTCCCACACCACCTTGGAGCTAGTAGAGGATGTGACGGTAGAAACATACTCCTGCAAGAATTTTCTCGGATCTTTTGAAAGCTGGCCTTTACATATCAGAAGGCAACGAGATTTCTTTGAATGGGGAATACTCCATGCCTTGTTTTGTTTATTATGGGCCTCCTCGCAGTGGTGAGTCCACCAGAGTGCAGTGTGTTTTCTAAAACTTGCTGACGTTTTATGAATGGATATTTCAGCTGCCTCAATAATACATGCCGTAAAAGTTTCAACTGCCTCTTCAATATCCAGACTCTCCACCATGGCTGCAGAGATAAAAGCAAGGGTGATAAAAAGCTTCCAATCTGCAGACTAGATCCTCCGTCATGACGGGCGGGATAGGTGACAGCTAGTCCCCAGATGTTAGAAAGATAGGGAATGATCACTACCAAGAAGGTCGTCACTGATGTGGCAGTCCCACTTTGGTAGGATCTTCCAGGTGAAATCAGTAAAGGGACTCTAAAAACATGTTAATGGGTTAGGGGTGGTTGACTCAGCAGTGTTAGAGTGTTCATTTCCTTTAATGCCACATATCCCGGATTCAAAACGTAATGGTATATCTCCTTTGTGATAAAAGGGAGAGAAGCTTTCGAATCTTAAACAGGATTGGATGTGAAAATTTCTATGAGACCAGAGCCTATAATGCACTAAAGGAATAGATATATAGTATTGTGATTTTAGGTGCTTTGTTCTGATATGTCTCAAGGCTAGCCGTATAGCTTGTATTTGTGTGAACATTGTTGTAGCAGGGATATCTGATCAGAATAAACTTCATCATCACAGTCAATAGCAGGTCCTAAATGCTTGATTTGAAACTGTCTGTAAAGATTGAAGCAGAATTCATTTTCAAGTGATCTGCAAAGAGCTACTGGAACATACAATTCGGAATGGAATCCTTTGGACGATGAAAGCTAAAATTACAGATGTGTGTGGAATATTCCAAAATATAATCGAGAGATTTTCGTACTGATGGAAGAAATATCTATACCAATCTCACTCAGAATGTCTTGCATTCTAAAGCAAAAAGATGGATGCACAAAAGTTGACCAGCAAAGAACTAAGAGAATATGAGATCACAAATACTGTAGGTCATGCTGAGTTTCTTGGCAGAGACTTTAACTTTGTTTGGTAAAAGAGAAAATTGTTTCCTCCTAATAGAAAGTGGAAATTCGAATACTTGTACATAAAATCTCTGGACTGGTGATGTACGGAACCTCCAGTGCACAAAGTGTCTGATTCTCAATCAGACACTTTGCAGACGAACAGAGCGGACTCTCTAGCCGAACCGTTCAGAAATCCATACTCCAGCTTTGATCGTTATAGTGATGTACGGAACCTCCAGTGCACAAAATGTCTGATTCTCAATCAGACACTTTCCAGATGAACAGAGCGGACTCTCTAGCCGAACCGTTCAGAAATCCATACTCCAGCTTTGATCGTTATATATATTGTTGTCATATATATATATGTGACGTCCAATAATGATGCTGAATTAGGACGAGAGGGGGCGCGAGAAAAGGCGGCGGTTAGAGTTTAAAATGGTAGAATAAAGTAATATTGACAAAACAATATCTTTTTGTAGTTCTTTGTGATTAGAACACGGCAAAAGTCGACAGGATGTCAAAAACAAAAGGTATTACAACAAATAAACGACAATTTAACGATATTGAAACAGAGGTGAGTAAAATTAATGTTCCATTAGAAGCAGATAATTTCGCTTATGTGATCGAACGCATTACACCAAGCTGGAAAACCGCTTTGAGGCAGTTAAGGAGAGATTTATTGAGACTGCAAATGATGAAGAGTATAAAAAATTTGAATCAGAT
>AYEL01091471.1:0-32622 GCA_000484575.1 Olivierus martensii
CTGACAACCAGTTTTGCACTAAAATAAAGCAAAAATATAATAAATGGATTTTTTTTCTTGCAATTAATAATAATAATAATAATAATAAATTAAAATATATTAATTATGTAATTTATAATACGCATAAAATATTTATTAATTAATTCAATTGTTTTATTTATCCATTTATTTTAAATATAAATGTTACAGGAATAAATCAGTACTATAAGTTTATATTATAAATTAACACAGAGAGCCATTGGATACAAGCATTTCTATAAAAAGTAATTCCGATCGATACTGCATCCAAAGATCGTTTTGTAAAATGATAATTTGATATTTAATCGTTAAAATTACAATTACAAACTCTATGCATAATATTGGAGCATAGCCAAGTTAAAAATATTAATATTCAATATTTTTCAAATATCTTTAATTGGATTGATTATTATCAAATTGGAATAAGTAGAAAATTAATAACTGATTCTAAATATAAAATAATTTTTTTAACCTATTTATTATTTAATATCACCTATTCTGAGAGAGAAAGGCCTTTACTGTTTATAAATTATAATATGAAATAATTATAATTTCATTTCTTTAAAATAATTGTTATATTATAAACATATAAACTGAAATAATATTAAATTTTCGTGAGTATGATTTCATAAATAGTAAAATTTAGGACATTAATTATTTACAAAGAATGAAAAAAATTTGAAGATAAATTGTAATTGAAAAAATTGGAATACAATATTATTCGAAATTTAGTCTAAAATTTTTAATTCTTATATTGTATTATAAAAATTATCAATAATGTTAATAAAATAAAATAAAAAATAATAAATTAAAAGTACTAGAACCTAGTATTAATCGATTTTATCGATTGATAAAAAATATTTATTTTAAAAATCAGTGAATAATATAATTATCTTTATGATAACCATGCCATAATGTTCTAAATGTACTGTACGTATTACATGATAAAATATATGAGTGAATAAAGAAATTATGTTTAATCGATATTCTAAACAGAGTTATAATAACTGTTAAGATGTATAAACTTTTAACGATATAGAAAAAAAGCAGTTCTAGATGATACTAAAAAAGTTAGGTTACACCCTTCTGTAAATTCGAACAAATCGAAATCTGGTTTGTATTCTAGAAATGAAGTATGATAGGAGATACTGTATTTCACTGGAAGCTGCTCGAAGGGTGAACGTGTTTTGGCTGGCAGGCACTTAATGGTGGGTCTTTTCCCCTCCCTCCTCTTCTCTACGCTGTCTCTTTCCTGATGAGTGCAGTCTGCAACACGAGAAAATTACAACCACCGGATTCATTTTACAGAGCATGACTTATAAATATTGTCTCTGTGAACTTTGCTAATATGAATGTTACCTCTATTTGGACTTTGAATCTGCAAATTAACTGGAATAAGATTTCTTTAAGCAATTACTGTAAACATTTTTTTTTTTAAATAATATTCAAATATAATTTATTTTATTACTATAAAACCTGAAAAATAATCAGATTATTGATATTAAAATAAATTCCCGAGAAAATAATTCAATATAAAATAGAATATAAATTTTTGCTATTATGGCTTTTTCTGAAAATGTGGAAATTATTAAATGATATATTGAAAAAAATTTGTTTGTATAATTTGATCTTATAAAATAATTTTTATTAGCATTCACGAATTTTGTTTCGTTTCTTAAGCTTTTTAACTTGTGAATCAGATTATCAGAACAAAGAATGTCAAGTCGTCGCCTCTACCTACTGTCCATCTCAACCAACCCGAATCACCTCTAAAACTAAACAATTGAACTCGTCCAACATTGAAAAACATGTCTTTTATTGGTTAATGCTGTAACCAATCGACTTTAAGCTGTTGACTATTATTAATTTGTACTCGATCCTGATTGGTTTTCAAATAATTGCCACCAACGGGGGAAAGGAGCGAACCGTGACGTGTACCGTCAGAGGGCGCGATGTCGCCCCTGCACTATCACGTACTGTAACTCCGCCTACTTATAGGAAAATAACCAATCGGATGGTTTAAGCGAAATCGTTTGGCGCTTCCTGAGGCGTTGTCAAGATCGTGAGGTTCAAAGGCAAAAGTAAAATTTAGGATATTTAATGGCTTACAAAGAATGTTATACTTCTTATATTTATGTATAAAATAATCGAAATCGGATTTGAAACTATTTTAAATTATACAAGTAAGTTATTTACACATGGTTTATCTTTAATACTCTTCCGAAACTTCAAATATCTTGAGTAAGAATAAGCCTAATTTTAGGCTTCGATCGTCATTGGAAGATTCATTTTGTAATGTGAAAAGAGTTTTATCATTTGCGTAACTCTAAAATTGCCATTATTTCATTTTTATTTATATATTTTTTTTTTTGTTTTGTTTTGTGGATTTACTTCCGCGTCACGCTTTTTTGTATAGTGCGATCTGACCTAATTATATTCTAACTATCACTCAGTTTGACATTCTTTTTCGAAGAGTGTATTAGCGTTTTATTTCTAGTTGCTTCCCGAATGGACACTTTCCCACACAGTTTTACGTTTTTAGAATACAGTACTGTACCGTACTTTTTTCAATGAGAATTTGAAATCGAGTATTTACGTCACTTCCTATAATGCGTTAAACTTAATAGTTTCCAATAGTTTCTTATAAAATAGATTGAAAGGAAGTTTATTTATAGTATTGTAAATAAATAAATTTTCTTAAATGAGAAAGTTGGTAATCCGAGAAAGTTACTGTATTTCTAATCTGTTATTTTCTATTTATTTTTAATATTTAAATTAAAATACGATCAGTATTGATATACGATCAGATGAATATAATTAAATTGATAATAAATTTATCCACTCAAAGTGATTTAAATAAATAGTAAGAACTTTAAACTATATATTCGAAGTTAATTTTTTCATTACTATGCATATGCATAAAAATACAAATTAATTAATAATTAGATATACAGTATCAGATGATCAGTGATCTTGTAATAAATTAAAAAAATACTAAATAAAAGATATTCTCTAGATTCAATACTGTTTTGATTACCTGCAGTAGTTTATTTATCTGATAAATGGGAAAATCTTGAAATAAATAATGAAATACAGTCTATACAGTCTGAATTACAGTCTATATTTATATTGTTGAGTTTTTTCTTGTCCTAATAGGGTTTGCTTTGAAAGTTTTTCAAATTATGATTAAGCAATTCCTTTTCTTTTAAATTTAAAATTTAATACAATTGAATAATCATCTTTAAAACTTCAATGCTTTCTGTTTATAAAATATCTTGATATTGCATATTACTTAAAAATAATATTTCAAGTAAATATAAATATGATTGATAATTAAGGATCTAGTAAATTCCTATAACTCTAATGATGAGATTGTCTTCCCATTGTTAGGACATCAGAGATGAAGAATTTCAGCTAAGATAGAAGAGATTAGGATTATTATAAAAACCTATATTCAGTCTGACAATAGATTTACAAATATACATTTTGTTTTCTAACTGTAGGAAAAAATTTATATTTGATCTTTTGCAAAATGAATTCACCAAAAATCAAAATCCTTGTCTCTGATGTCCATAACAATGGAAGAAAACTCATCAATAGAGGTTAATAAACTTATTAATAATAATTCTTTTTTAAAAATTTCAAGCTTGAAATGTTGTTTGTTAGAAATTTAGAAAAAGCTATTAAAACATATATATATAATACTGTATATATAATGCAATAATTTTTTTTTTGCATTTTACATAATTAAAAATTATCCTATATCTTACATTTTAAGAATTATTATATTTTCAGATTTGCAATATATTATCAACTATATTTTTCTAAATTAACTAATTATATGCAAGAGTAGCTTTTTCAGAATTAGAATAATTATCTTTCCTAAAAATAACCAGAATATATATTTTTTTAATAATTAAAAGTTGTTAGGCTTACATATTTTTTATGATACATAATAATAATTTATATATCATATTAGAGAGATAATTTTTTTGTACTTTTAAATATGTATTTATAATCATGATTAATATATAAATATAAGCCATTGATGTCGTCTTTAAAAAATAAAGAGAATTTTTATCAAAGCAAATATAGATTCTTTAGTATTATCAATTAATCAGTCTTCAGCATTTGTTTAAGCAAAAAAATTTATATTTAATACTTGTTATTTTTCGCTTAAACAAGTGCTGAAAATTGATTAATTGATAATACTAATAAGAAGTGAAAGTTTATAATGCTGATTTTGATAGACTCTTCAGTTTAGAAATTACACACTTATTTTTCTTATATAAATCATATTCTTAAATAGTCTCTGCTAATCTTATTATCAATAATTATAGAATTTATTTTATTTTTTTATGACTGTGTAATTTTTATGAATATTTTTTTTATAATATATAATATTTTTTTATGAACATATACTGTATATTTTTTACAAATATATGCTGAAGTAAAGATATATCCTGTTTTGATAAATAATCATATCTTCTTGTTAGCTTTAACTGTTGATAGTTTATATTCTTATATTGATGATAGCTCAATGATTATTCTTAAAATGCATTGTATTTATTATTCTAAAACTTTAACTTGGATTTTCTAGATATATGGATCTTATAAATATATATTAATTTATTTGTAATTAATTAATTACATTTTTCCTACAAAATTTATTAATGTATTTTTATAAGATGATTTGTTTTTTAACAGGACATGAATTCCTTGCAAAAAATCAATGTTATGAATTTAATAAACATAAGTTCTAAAAGCAATGAAATTATAGGCAAAAAAAATTATTCAATAGAATTGTTTCAGATACTTTCATAGAATAAAGATTATAAAAACAAAAAAGTAAAGTTATGGACAATTGCATAAATATAAGTATTCTTTTGTTAAAACATAACTAAACTAAATTAATACTAGGTTCTTAACTAAAATAAAACAAAAATCCTGTCTAGTTTATTGGACCTTAAATTATAGAATAATTTTCTTTTAATCCATTAGTGCCCAATTTATTTCATGTGAATTTTTTTACATAAAATGTCATTTTTTTTACTTTTAGGTATCAGTCAAAGCTACAAATAAAGTCAAATAACAATATATATTCAATTTTTTTTTCATCTGGCCAAAAAAGGGTGTTTTCATTTGAGGACAATAGGCAGATTAATAAGCCTTCTTTCAAATAATAATAAATACATAACAAGAGGATGATAGCTAAATAATAAAACTAATAAAAAAATTTATTGATTTTATGAAAATTGAATATAAAAACAGAATAAAAAAACTGAATAGTATACACTTAACTATACAAAACTGCTTATACTGATTATAACGCTCAATAATATAGAACAGCACTGAATTGCAGCATAATTTAAAACATTTATTGAACTAATCTACGCTAACGTTTTCGGCTAGACAGCCATATTCAGGCGCATTCAAATCAATACTACAATTATATAGAACAGCACTGAATTGCAGCATAATTTAAAACATTTATTGAACTAATCTGCGCTAATGTTTTCGGCTAGACAGCCATCTTCAGGTGCATTCAAATCAATGGTTTTGATTTGAATGCGCCTGAATATGGCTATCTAGCCGAAAACGTTAGCGCAGATTAGTTCAATAAATGTTTTAAATTATGCTGCAATTCAGTGCTGTTCTATATTATTGAGACTGAATAGTATAATAAAAACCTAGAAAAAATAAAATTATTGAATAAATTCATTGGCGAATATGGAAAATTTTGAAGAAAAACACACAAAGTGTTATATTATACTTTTCACAATAGGTCCAAGGTTTACATTTGCACTTGATTTTGACATCATTGCTGTGCTCTTTTCATGATAAAATGCCTAATTCCATCAAATCTTGTACTTGGTATTACAGACCTTGGTGGAAGTGCTATTGATGATCGTCCTCTTGGTAATCTTTCCTCAATTCCAGGCTTAAAATAACTTCTAACTATATGAAGCCTGGAATTCCAAGATTGATAAAGGTTTTTCTTCTGCCATTTTATGTAAAATATGCATTAACCATTGCCATGTCTACAGCTCTGATAAAAAGGCACCAGTACCATTTTTTCCACCTGTTGTTATGTGATGCTTCCCCATTAGGCAATTGTGTTGATCCACGCTGCTCATATAATTAAGGCCATGACACACTGAATGCGACACGAAGTGAAGTAAAGATGACAGAAAAATTTTCATCCTTTGCTTTGCCTTGCACTGTGCCACAGCCTTATCTACATTGCAGTCTAGTTATTTCTCATGTTTTGTGGATTTGCTGATAGAGGTCAGTTTCGGAGTGTGATTGATTTGTTATTAAAAAGAAGTGATTGTATATTTTCAGTATTCTTTTAATTTCATGTCATATAGATATGGTCTTTTTTGTACTTTAAAACAAATTCTATATCTAAATTCCAACCACACTGTTGAACTTTTGCCATTTTGCAAATATATAACATTTGTTCCTATTGGTTGATTGCTTCCTTCGCATCTTGTGAAGAAAGCAATCAACCAAGTTGATTGCTTCGCATCTGGTCAAAGTTCAATGTTTTCATCTTTTGCACAGCTATGTGTGTTAACTTGAGCAGCCGCATGGGAAAAGCTAGTCCAAGACACTCTGTATGTGTGTAACCACGCAAAGTTGCTTTCTTATGCTTCGTTTTGCATCGCATTCAATGTGTCACGACCTTTATTGTAATTAGAATACATTTTGGTTGAGAAACGGAAATCATTTTTTTTTTCTGCTGTACCACTCTTTTACAAAAGAAGTGGATCTGATTGTATAAAACTTAGTTGCGATAGTTACCGATTTATTATCCTTCCACCTTACAACCAATTTTTCGTTTTTTTGATCAAAATAATAATTATATTGTGCCAGAATATATGCTTCAACTTCATTAGAAAAATGGTATTCATGAGCTTCTTCTACAGTTTTAAATATTTGCCATCTTGTTTTGTAGGAGTAAAAAAACTTACTGTACAGAAGTGCCCACTGTCCTCATTTGAGGACAGCACAATTTAACAACAAATTTGAACTGAAAAATGTATGAATTCTGTATTCAAGTACAGTAGAACCTCGATATCTCAAATCTCATGGGACAAAAAAAATTTGATATAAAGAGTTTTCAAGATATCAAGGTTCAATTATTTGACATAAAGAGTTTTCGAGATATCAAGGTTCAATTTTAAATAAAGATTTTGTCAATGTAATACACATCATAGTTTTTAATACTGTATAAGACATTCTTTTTTTCCATAAAAATTAGCATCTAAATACTCCTGCATCTTATAAACCAAGGTTGAAAATATCACCAAATAAACACAATCGTATTGACAAAAAAACCTATCAACAATTAGAAGTGAAACTTAGAAAATGAAACTACTGCACGGCATGTTCAGTATTCTGAGCGTGCACAAAAAAGTTCCTGTTCCAGTTATCAATAGCACATTTACATTTTTTGTTAAATCCTTTGTTTAGACTCTGGAAGTGAGGGAAAATTCATAAATATTTTTAATTTTTCTAGCACAAAAATTATAAACTAATTCAAGATAGTGAGGGTTTTGAAGAAAATACTTTGAGATAACTATTGAAATTATATTGGTTTAATACCGAAAATACACTGAAAAAATTTTTTCAACATATCAAGGGTTTGAAGATAGAGAGGTTTGAGATAACAAGGTTACACTATATACATTATTGGAAAGAGAGATAATTTATGAATAATATATAAAGAAATAAAACTGCAAAAAATTCTTACCTGTGAACTTGAGCATAGATAAGTCAAGATAAACATAAACAGCACTAATCGCAGTTGAGTAAGATAAAATAAACACATTTATTTAAAATATCATTTTTTGTGTTTAAATTTATTCTTTAGAACGAACTGCCTGAAGATGGCGTTATAGCCGAAAACGTTTGTGATATTTTAAATAAATGTGTTTATTTTATCTTACTCAACTGCGATTAGTGCTGTTTATGTTTATCTTGACTTAATTACTGAGTATAAGCAGTTTTCCAGTTTGAGCATAGATGTTTAATAATATTGTTCTCACATAAAATTTAAGCTTTAAAACACTTTTAGAGAAAATGGATTTAATAAAAATATGTAACACATCCAAGTGATAGATTACAACTGAATAAAACCTTTTATGATCAAAGTATAACATAAACAAGTAGGTACTAAGTTTAGCAGGCTCAGATATCACTGTCCTCGTTGAGAACAATGGGCGCTAATGGGTAGTCTTTGTGACCCACTAGTACTGTAGTAATGCTCCGACATAAATAAATTCAATGTATATAAGATTTTGCTGAACAATCCACTTACCTATGTTGGGGATTCTTTCAGTAATTTGCATCTTTCAGCAAATTACTGAAAAAAAAAATGGTTCGCCAAGTTTTACAGACTATAAAAGATAAGTCAAAGCATAAATCATTATAATTTCTTTGCCACATTAAATTTTAGCATTTCTTTTGTAAATTTCACTAAATCAATTCATAATAGTTGTAAAGCCTGAATTTATATTCACTCAAGTGCAAAACCTTTTATTTCTCAAAATGCTAAATATTTGACTTATATCACTTTGGTTCTCAGTGGGTCATATATATATCACTGTTTGTAAAACTGTTTAGTTATTACTATTAGTAATAAAAATTAATTTTCCAATATCTATAAAAATATAATGGTATATTTTGTTAACTTTGAAATATAACACTCCTTTTTGTATTAGTTCTTAATCCTGTATAACATGGTTTTACACTACATAAGATTTTTTAGAAACCTAACTAATGTCTTTTATGAGATTTAATTTGATTATTTTAACTTATGTAATATCTATTTTAATACTCTTAATGTTTGTATAGAACTGAAGATAACTAAAAATATAGTAGAAAACCATTATTCTTAGTATCTGTTTGTTCATTAAATAATAAAAATTTATTTCTTTCTCTTTGTAGATTTAATTATTTAATGTATAAGTAAATTTAATGGCAAAGATATTTTTCATAGTGAGATTAATTATCAAAGAATTAATACAGATAACAGTGCTTGATCTAAAAACAGTACAACTAAAATGTAACATACAAATTAATTATTAGAAATGTAAATTTCTAATACAGTAATTAACTTGTATGTTTTTTTCATCTCTTGTTTTATTCCTATTAATTAATAAATAAAAA
This sequence comes from Olivierus martensii, assembly GCA_000484575.1. NCBI lineage: Eukaryota > Metazoa > Arthropoda > Arachnida > Scorpiones > Buthidae > Olivierus > Olivierus martensii. The sequence continues at coordinate 9,196 of AYEL01091471.1, forward strand.
AAAACATTTCATATCTGAAGAAGTTAAGACTATTTGTAAATGTTCTTAAGCTCTTAACTTCTATATTTTTGAGCTGTTTTTCTTGTATTAAATTTGTATACTGTTAAAATTCCACATTGAATCTGACAATAATTCAAAATATTTTGGAATTTTATAAAGAAAAGCTCTATATGAACTATTTGATGCATAAACTTACAATAAATATTATCTGTTGTGATGCTTATGACCTAACTTCAGAGAATTTAATAAATTTGAAATTATTTTCTGCCATTGTCACAAAACATAGTTCAAATTGATTTGATTTTATAACTTGCAACTTTACTTTGGCATGCTTCTTTTATGTTGCAACATATCTTGAAAAAATAAAATAAAGCTTTATTGTAATTGATATTTCCTTTTGGATAATTTTATTATATAAAATAATTTTACTATAAAAGCACTATGTGTTCCTTGATTTACGATCTTAATTCATACATAAGTTTTGTTTGCAACTTAGATACTGTTGTTATTCAGCCCTCAAAAGCACTGAAATAACTTTATATACAGTATTTTGTAATAAACTTTTGCAATTGGACCAATCAGAAGTTTATTTTTTCAAAGATTTGAATAAAAGGTCTAATTATAAAGTGAAAGTTTTTTGGTGTAATTGTCATCATCTTGAAATACTGCTGTAATATATTAACTAACTGTAAATGTTAACTGTGAAAGCTTACATAATAATGTTGCTAAAATATTCTGCTGTCATAATGTTTAAAATTGTTGAAGATTTTCTTAAATTTGAAAATGAAATATCATATTTGTAACTATGAATGTTCATGATTTAGAGAGTGCCTACACTTTAATTTAATCATATGAAAATCATTTCATGATGATATGACAATTGCAATTTATAATAAATGTGATGGGCAGAATGAAAAAATGTTTCAGATTGCAAGTTTGAAATCACTGAAGTAAAAGAATATCAATTACTCAGAGCATCAAACTGTTGGAAAAAGTGAAAGAATTACTAAAAATAAGCACTTAACATTTTTGTGCAAATTCATTTCAATTGCTTTCTAAGTACAACAGAACAGTCAGTTCAAATGTAGAATTATTGTATAATATATCATAAAATTAATAAAAATAGTTAAAAGATAGTATGAGAATTCTGTTAAATTTGAAATAGCACTGAATCAATAAGATTGTGAATTTCATTTTTAATAAACTGATTCAAGTTTATACATATATGAATATTATTTCCTATCTGCATAAACAGCCTTGATCATGACTTAAAGATTTAATAAGATTTAGATTATGAAATACAGATAGTTCTTAACTTTATGAATTAATTCATTTGTGGAGTAAACTTGTAAAATAAGAACTCAAACCAAGAATCAATTTTCCACAGACATAATGTTAAAATCAGAGATTCCATTCTCAACATTGCAATTTAACCACAATAAAATTAAGTAAAGGCCAACAAAATCAACAATTTATGATTAAATTATAATTTATTTATCTAAAGAAATGAAAATATAGCCTTTAAAATCAAATTATTAAATTATTATAATAGAGCAATTAATTAACATTTATGTTATATAAATGTTAAAGAATTTTTATTCTTCTACTTATCTGTCAATAATAATGATCAGCTTTAATACAGATGAATTACTGCCTTACACACTCTTTGAAAAGAAGTTATTTATATGATATACTGATAAAATAAAACCAGAGATTGTGATACTTCCACTTTTTAGTCACTGTGATTTTTTCAATTTCATAGCAGACAGCAGAACTTTTACTATGCATCCAGTCATATTTTATTGTATAGCTATATACATGATTTGAAATGCTTTTTTTTTATGGATATTTAGCATTTATTTTTTGAAATTAATGTACATATTTTTTATCTTTTTGATTATTCATATTTGAGAAAAATCTTACAAACATAGGAATTTGTTAAGCAGGAATTCATAAACTGAGAACTTGATTAAATACATTTTATAGGCTTTCTTTTAGTATAGACTTTTCTTGTACATCTTTTTACATCGCATGAGAACTTGATTATTTTAATTATGATATATTTTTTCAAATCATTATTCATATTCTGTTAGTTAGAAATCATTCAAATATGCTCTTGTAAAATATAAATAAATAATATATACAGTATATAGGGTGCATTATTCTCAAATAATTTTTAAAAAATCATTAATCTTGTGTTTTATTATTGCAGAATGATGGAAGATGAATTTTAATATTCAATAGATATTATTTGTATTTGTTAATCCTTTAATATTGAAATTGCAACAGGTGTTTATCAAATATAAACTTAAAATATTGTCTAAATAATCTCAGCTTTCTCCTCCCTATGTTTGAAAAATAATTATCTTGTTCAGATCATCATCATCATCATCATAATCATAATCATATTATTTTAACTAAATTTCATTTTGTTTGACAAAAATTTAGGATTACCATCTTTTGGGAAAGCCATTTGAAGACCACCTTTTTCAAATTTATATTGCTTTAGCCTAGGTAGATACTAAATAGTGAGATCATTCAAAAATCCATTATAAACACCTTATAATAATGCTAATAGATAGAGGATCATGATATACAATATATTCCTGATTAATTGGGATAATCCAGAAAATTAATTTCCTTAGATAATTTGCAAAATACTAAAAAATTGAAATTATGAGCAATATACATTTTTAATAAAATAAAAAAATATGCATTTAATATTAAAAAATAAATAAATTGAATACATACATATGTATTCAAATGTTCTATTATTTATTGAAAAAAGGAAGCTAGAAATTTGTTAATTTTCAACAAGAAATTATGATATTTATAATTTTAATTTGATTTAATTTTGATTGCCAATAATCTAAGATTAATAAAGAAATGAATCTGGGCATTTAAAAGTTTTTTAGATATCACAACTAAGATAAAATATTGATGATAAAATATCACTTCAGGTTGTGGATTAATCCTTGTTAATCTGCAACCAGCATAATCAAGAATATATTATATTTGGAACAATATATTTTTATATGAATACTATTCTTGCACCCCCTGAAAAATCTGAAGATGTGGTATTCAGAATTAATCTCTGATTCCCAAATGGAAACTAATATTACCACATGGCTAATCAGTTGACACTATTCCAGCTCTCCAAATTCATCAGTAGAAATATTTTTCAAGGAATTTATTAAAGGTAATTCTTTTAATTACTGTGGAACAAGTATGTATCTTTTATTCTACACAAGAACCCTGAATAATACACAGTTATAAGCTCTCAGTTAAAGTGAAAAACAATTATTTATTGCAGAGTACTTTTGGTTTTTAATAAACCATCATCAGTGCAAATATTACATCCTTTATATCAAAACAAGATGGAATGGTTATAAATATAAAATTCTAGAACGATTTAAAAAAAAAAAGTTCTTGTAACTAAAATATATATCCAAATTCACTTTAAAAGTGAATTTGGATATATATTTTAGTTACAAGAACCATGTATAGAACAAAAGATGCACAGTTGTTAAAAGCAGCTGAGGAGGGCCATAGGAAGCTTAAAACGTTATCATATGATATTATTAGTATTCGTATTTATTTACTAATAATAAATTGTTGTTTTCCTGCTTAAAGTACTTTTCAGATATCTTGTGTTGTATAATTAGATTATCCTGTAATGAATTTGTTAGTTATTAACACTCCATCTTCAGTAGAATAAGTTGTTTTGTGATTGAGAAAAATTGTGCATTCAGTAAATTTAACTATATATGTTTTTTATTATGTATAATAAAATACATATGTAGATTCCTGGATAAGAATAATATATATGGATGTTTTTTTGTGCAATTTAATGATGTGGGAAGTGATAGATTTACCGTTTTCAATATTTATTTGTAATACTTTGAATAAATCAGTATGTGTATTTTGTAAAGGTATATTATTCAAAATTAATGTATTGAATGTTCATTCTTTTTATAATTGTACATTTGAAATCAAAAACAATGTATTGTGCTAAATTTATTTCCCTCTGGTATGTTTTAATAGCTTTAATGCAATTCATATATCTCCTATTTGTTTGTGTAATAGATTAGCATTTTAATCAGCTGGAGAATTGAATGAGAGTGGTAGAGATTGAGAATAGGATGAGTCAGTAGATAAATGCAAGTATGAAAGAAAGCAGATCAGTATGGAAGAGATTGTGAATGCCAATTGTTATGAACTTGAAATATGACAAAAATACAAGCATAGGTAGTCATAGTTGAAATTTTGAAGCATGATAGGAAGGCTATTGTAAAATGAATGTAGCATCTAAGTAAGTTGTGTTGAATGAATGATTTTGTTGAAAATAATTGGACTATAGTTGTGATTGTCCAATCTATAAAAAGAAAGATGTAAGATGTAAGTGCAAGAAGGGATATAAGTCGATTGAGTATAGTTGGAAAAATATTGTTATGACTATGATCGAAAGATGAAGTTCCCTACACTCTCATCAGTTACTGATAAGAATCTGGGAATGTGCAGAATGACTTTAGAATTGGAAAAAGATGTGTGGTCCAAATTTTCTTAATGAATATGTTTGTGAAGAAGCATTGTTTCATGACAAAGAAAGTATTTTGTGCATATGTGGATTTTTGAAAAGACAGGACTAGGGATTAAGAGTAAGCTATAGAGAATGCTGAATGAGAGTATGGTGTGAATAAATAACTACTTGGAGCTGTGAGAGAAGTATGTGATGGTAGTTGTGTGAATGTGAGAGTAAATGAAATTGATGTCAAAATTCTTTGAAATTGAGAAAGATGGTGAGGAAAAAGAATGTTATAGCCCCATGTCTGTAATTTGTATATGGATGTATATTTAAGGAAAATTGCTGTGATTGAATTAATGTAAAGATTGGTAGAGAGGTTGTACTATCTGCTTTATAACAATGGTATTGGTCGCCTCTTTGAGGATGAATAAGATTTGAAGACCCTTGTTTCATGGTTGAATGATGTATGCGAGATTACCATATTTATTCTCATTTGCTTTAAGATAAAATTTTTTGTGTTTGAATATGATGTAGTAAACAAGATGTGAGATTAAGCCAAGTAAAATGAATTTTGAGCAGATGAATGAGTTTGTGTACTTGAAAGATATGTTTAAACAAGAGAATTATCAAGTCATCCCATAAATAATGGCATTTTATGCATATCTCCCAGAACTACTATTATTGGCAACCAGATAATGAAGTAGACCACATATAAGACGCACTTTTTTTCTTTGAACTGCCATTTTCTGAATATGCCCTTTAATTTCAGAATTAAAATTAAGAATTTAAAATATTTGTCATCAAAATCATCTTCAATGATAATCTGAGTATTGAATGTAAAAAATCTATTAAATAGTCCTATAGTCTTATTATATATACTGTACTAACGTAGTTATTATATATACTGGCTGGCATATTCAATATTGCTTGGACAATATTTAAATGCAATTAATTAAATTTACTGAAATAATCTAATATTCTGTAGGAGTAATGCACAAAAGCCATATATCATCTCTGCTTTAATGTTTATTGTCATGAAATGACAATAATATAAAACAATAAAAATCTTAATCTTTCATTATGGAAAAATCTCAGAAGATTAAACATGCTATTTTTAAATGAATGAATCTACAGGTTTATTAATGTTATTTCAAATTTGATTTTATTGGCTTGACCATCCTGTTAGGAGTTTGATGGCTGCCACTGTGAGTGTTGGTGACTTTCTGTGAGCTCCTTCAAACAATATTCAAAACCGAGTGTTTTCTGCATAAAAGTAATTTATTCTGTTATATTCTGATAGATAACGTTTTTCTGATTCCGCTGATATATAATTTGTCTAGTATTAGTCGTTTTTTAGGAATTTAGGACTATTTTTCGATTTTTTTTAATTTCATTCAGAAATTAAAAAAAAATAATAATAATAATAAAAATTATTAGTTTTAGGTATTAACACAGTTGTAAGTCTTTTACTAACTTAAAATAAGTTCCCTTCTCTCATACTTTCTAGATATATTACTAACACAGTTCTAGGTTTCTAATAACATAGTACTTAATTTTTCTACTAACATAGTTCTAAGCTTCTACCTAACATGAAATGGGTTGGGTTACTTTCACACAAGTCATCACATAGGTTAAGTTGGAAAAGTTCTTTGTTTTTTCTACATTTTGCTTTTAATCTTGGCCCAGAATGGCTCCCTTAGTACTCTATTTGAGTGGAAAGGGGGCAATCAAAATTTAGCCACCAAGCTTACCATACAAAAGAAAGACATGCTATGTTGTGATGCTGTAAACCAGGGGTGTCCAACCTTTTGGCTTCCTTGGGCCACATTTGAAGAAAAAAAAATTGTCTCGGGCCACACATATTCCAATGAGAGTTGTTAGGCGGCCGGATGGCCATGAGATAACATGTTGGCGTATCACGCAGGAGGACTCGGCCTGGCATTTCCTGTCCTTCACCATCTGGTCCCCCTCTACGGATGTGGGTGTATAGTTAGAACTGACCCCCCCCTTAGTAATCTCACTGATTGATAAGGGGCGTAAAAAAAAAAAAAATAGATAGTTGTTAAGCCAAAAAAGTTAATAAATAATGTACAAGATATGATATCTACCATGACAAAATAGCAAAAATGTCATAGAATAATAATCTTTGACTTCTTTTTGTTCAAAATTTTTAAAATCATTGAGCAGGTCAAGAAGTTTTAATTATTGAAATAAGAAATATTTTAAAAAATGGAAGTAGGAAATGTAGATAGGTCTATTTAAATAATGAAAACTTCATTAATTTCATTAAGTACATAAAAATCTCAATGTTTTAAAAGAAGTTTGCTATTTTATGTTGGGCCGCATTCAGTACAGCAGTGGGCAGCAGGTTGGACAGCACTGCTGTAAACAGAACCAAAAAATGGAATATGATTTTTTAATGCAAATTAATAAATTACTAAAAAAAACATTTTCTACATTATAATTAAAATTAGAGTAATCAAAGTACATACCATAGTCTATCATTAATACCAAATTCACATGCAACAGCACTTGCTGATATATCACTATGTGACTTACTAAACAACAAATCTCTTACTAAACAATTCAATTTTCTCAATAAGCTAAAATTTTTCATAAGAAAACTAACAAATTCACTTTCTCTGAACTTAGAATCTATCACCATAACAATCAGAATTTCTTTATAATAAAAAAATAATGCCAAAATCAAATACGAAATGACTAACAATCAATTTGCAAAGAGATATCAAAAGAAGAGATCTAAAAGATATTAAGGTCATCCAGGAGTATATCTGGAAATGTTTATGTAAGAGGATACCCTATATTCAAATTTCATTTATGCTTCTTGCATGACAGTTGTGAGAAGTTGGTTAAAAAATTAACCTAGAGCAAGCCAATTGTAACTACAAATAAGAAATTTCGAATTGTGAATACTGGGTATAAGATTACTAATATTTTACCATGAATAAGCAAATTTGTATATATTTATTTTGCAAACATGGATAGTTTATTATATTACTGTGCTAATACCTTAAATACTATATATAGTTTTATAATATATTTGCTTTTACATCATTTTACTACATCTTTTAAATTTTTGTATACACACTTTGAGTTATGAACATTTGTACTTATGAATGTGAAAATTTGTTTTCAAATTTCAGAAAATTCCAAAAACTCTTCAAGAATTTTAAACATTATGATAACAGAAAGCTCTAGTAATCAATATAATGTAAAATCATACATTTAATTAACATATTATGGCAGAATTTCAAGTTAATACCAAAAAAACCTTTGCTTTATAATTGGAACTTTTCATTCAAATTTGTGAAATAAAAAACTTCTAACTGGTCCAATTGTGAAATATAAAATATATTACAAAATAGAGTATATAAAGTTATTTCAGTACTTTTGGAAGCAAAATAACAACAGTCTTGAGTTACAAATAAAATTTATATACAAATTATGTTCATAATTCAAGGAGTATATATACAAATTTTGAAAAATTCAAAAATTTGAAAAATAAACTGCTATGTTCAAATTTGTAAAAGTTCACATCTTGACTATTTGCAGTAGAATGCTTCTTAAAGTATTTATATATTACTTACAGAGAAAACCTGATGTGAATTTGATAAACATTTGATAACTTGAAATAATATAACAAATTTCAGAATATATAAAATTTTATTTTTAATTTCTCATTTTGATAAATATTGTATTTGGCAGCTGTACATTTTTATAAGTTTATTTTGGACTTTTGAACAATTTATTTATGTATTTTTAAATTATTTTGTATTATTTTTCATTCAACTCTATAAAGTATTTTATTTACAGTAATACCCTGATTTACATAAACCCAAGTTATGTAATTCAGATATATGTAACTTCTTATCCTGCCCCCTCACCCACTTGTTTGTTTCCCAATTACATAGGTACATATATATGTACACATTTGTGAGGTTCCCGAGGACAATATTGAACAGGTTTATGGTCTACCTGCGTTCCGTGGAGTGAGCGGACGGATAATGAGAACTAGAGACACTGATACAGAGACTATGTTTTTAAAAGAACAACTTACTTTAATTACCAAAGACCATAAAGCACTTACAAGCAGTCCTAAAAACACTTAAATCACTTTATTTACGAGTAATGTTTTTGGCAAATAAATGCCATCTTCAGCTCTCACATAACAACAATTAAAAATTCACAACTTACTTTATTGGAGAGAGAAAGAGTTTTACAATCTTAAAACCCAACAACTGTTGTCAGAGGACAAATACCTGTAATGAGGTTGGTAAGTCGTCTTGTGAAAATTTAACGATCCCTCGATGTTGCTCCCAAGTCGAAGAGGATTCTTTTGATGGATTGGGGAGGTCTTTGTTCTTCAAGGAGAGAAAAGTTAACTATCTTTCTTGGGCACAATTCTTTGACAATTGTAGTTATTGGGAATACTTATTATTAACTCTCAAGAGACTTTTCTTGTCTTCTAAAATGATAGTAATTCACAGATTTGGAGTGTCTCTCAGTATTTTCCACACTGCATTTCTGCCACCAGATTATTCTACAATTTATTTTTGATTCTTGTCTTTGTAGGGCGAAGTCTGACTATCTTCTTGGATGAGGACCAACTCTTCCCAACCAACCAACAACCAACCTCTGATGTCAGCACCTGATTCCCTTTTTAAATATTGCTGAGCCCAGGACCAAAGCATGATGTTTAGCCCAAATTCTCGAACTTCGATGGTTTCCGACTATTGTCTATTAATTCTTTCTGCAAATGGGGTCTACTGCGCTAGTCCCTGGACACCTGATAAGCATGATCCCTCGCCTGCGATATGTAATCTCTTTTTCATTTCGAGATTTACAATGCTACGAACGAAGTTTCGCAAAAGACAGCATAACTCAGTCGAGGCTTAACTTTCCTTTAAGAGTTCTTTATTTCCTTTTTCTCAGTTACAGAGGACAGAGTATCTTGGGCCAGCTGAATGATAAACATAACTGACAGTGGTCTATTCTTTAAAGTATTATTCCTGGTTGAATTATGATGAGGGGTGGAGTGGCACTCTATATCAGGCCTGAATTCCGTGTCTCCACATATTATTTTATTTGCTGATTTGTTGATTAAGAATCTTTAATTACAACTACACATTATAAACTTTTATAATTTGCTGTTTCTTGGTAATAAAGAGCCAGTTAAGAATACATATTAATACATATGTACCTGAAATTAGATTTGGGAATCTGAATACATATGTACCTGAAATTAGATTTGGGAATCTTTAGGTATCTTGACTTACATAATTTGATTTATGTTATGCTTCCCTGTCCCACCTATTATGTAATTCCAGGGTATTATTGTATTTAACTTAACTCTCCATGCACTGTCCTTCAAAATAATTTATCAGTGATGATTATTTTTAAAATTCTGTTTAGATTTTTGAATTATCTTGTACTAGAATGAAAGAAATTACAAAAAATATATTAAAAAATAATAAAATACAATTATAATAAGAAGAGATATAATGAAAAAGTAGTTCCACGCTTTTTATTTTGTTTTATTATAAACATTTTTTGGCATACATATATTCTAGATATAATAATCATCAATAATCTCCTTCTAAAGAAGAAAAAATAATTTTTTCTTGGTTATTTTTGTAGATCTGATATATAATTTAAAATAATCTTGGCTGAAATAATAGTATTTATTATAATTAAGGATGTTGTATTGAATTTGCTAATATACACTTTATCTTATGGGATATCAACAAAGGAAAAGTAGAAGAGCTGTTAACTTTTCCAACTGAGATAGAAGGAATGGAACTACATCAAAAGGAATGTACGAAATATTGTGCAGAAGACAAGTTTGTCACTCCTTTTCCATTTTGAAGAACTATGAATTGGCCTTTACTGAATGCATCATAGTTACATGATGAGATATTAATTTTCTCTTAAATTATCATATATTTCAGATTTTCTCAACACTATTACATCAATGCTTTCTTAACTGATCAAAGAATCTTTTAAGAAATTCATCAGAAAGAGAAAGAATATAATATCTTAAATCTGAAAACTAGCAAAACAACAGTATAAGTGATTTTCTCCTAAAACTAATTCAATATAATGTAGACACTCATTTTCATTTAATTTACATTTAAGATCACAAAAATGTCATTATTAAAAAAAATAATCTCAACATTTTTCATGATCAAATTGCTAGCTACTTGAAAAGAGAAATGGAACTTGATATATTTAGTATGAAAAATACTAAATATATGAAGTTAATAGAGCAAGCATTTATTTGTAGTAAAACTTTAACTTCACTGAATAAGCCATTTCTGTATATCTCAAAACTTTCAGAAAAACCTTATACGTTAAGTACTCTTTATTTAGAACTATAATCAAATGTATTCATTTCAATTCAAAATTAGGAAATTTTATTCAATTAGCATAAATAGTTCTCTTTAATCAAATTCTAAACACCATCATAAACAAAATAATATTTTAGCCTCTTAAAAATTAGATTTATGAAAGAAATTCAAATTATATATTGTTCTATTTAATTTCATTTTAACTAATACAGCATGTCCCTAAAGTCTATGTAGTTTAAAATATTATGGGTTCTGTTCAATAGGAAATAAAAACAGCATATAAAATGCAAATAAAAATTTTATTTATTTAATTTTTAGCATAATTAATGTTATTAAATTCTAACATGTCTACTATCATTATATAGACAAAATATTGCATGATTTTTAATAGTTTAATATACTGTATAAAGGAATATAAAGTTCATATTATAAAATTATTATAAAGCTATTATTATTTATTTGTTATTATTTTAATGATTGCATTAATTATACTAACACAGTTTATTAAAATAAGAAGATTTGATGAATCACATTTATAAAAATTAATTATTTTAAAATAAATTCATTTTAACAATTTTTAAAAGTTCCAATAATTTAAATATGTTTACTTAACATTGTTCTATTAAATTTTAATTTAAAAAGTTATTAAATTAATGATTCACATATTATGAAAAGTGAAATTTCTTAAATAGGACACAACTGAATACTCTTTTCAGTATTCATATTTAATTGTGATCTGTTTTCTAAAGGGGAAAATATAATTTTATTGAACGTCTTTTCTGTACTTTTTTTGCGCCACAATGTGGAATAGCATATAAAAGGAGAAACTGTTGATTGTTTCTTATTCACTTATCCTAATTAGAAAGTCGAATTTTCTCGAAGACTTTTTCATCATCGAAATATAGAACTCTTTAAAGTTTATTTCTTACAAGTGTTATTTATGTAACCTCCAGTTGGTATGTTAATTAATATTAATAAAGATTTAATTAATTCATTAATTAAGCTTATTTAATTAATTTTATTTTTTTATCTTATTGATTATTGAATTAATCGTTGTATATTGAATGGAGTTGATAAAACCTGAATATAAATTTTTCTAGTTATTTATGTATTTCTAGACATTTTGAGTGAATTATAGAACAAATATAAAAATAATCTCCACTCCAAATTCAATTTTGTCATATCTCCTCCCCAGCTATAATTTATTTCTCACTGCAACTTATTCTTTTTCATAATTTTTTTTAATTTTAATAAAACTTGATAGTTTTGCAACATTATCCTATATATGGTAATCAATTTTCTTTTGATAAAAAACGATTTTTAAAGAAATTGGCAATTAATCATTTGTTAAAAAGTTTTCTGATTTTATGCTGAATAAAACTTTTTTCCCCATATTGAAGAATTAATTTTTTTTTTAATATTTTGCATTTCTGATAGGTCTTTTGCCACATAGGAATAATATCAATTTGTATTTATAATTTTTTTCACATAATAAAGCTAGTTTAGTTTTGAATTGTCATAATATATTATCTGATTGACTGTAATTTTTATTGCTATTTCAGTTGTTTCAAAATATTAATGAAAACGTTTGTTTTTTTTGTAAAACGATGCTTGTGAAAAAATATTGAATGCATTATTATAGGGAAAATTTTTTCCTTGTTTTTTTTCTGAAGTATTATTTATTCTTATATTATCGAATTCTTCTTTCTGTATTTTTTGTATTTAATTATTTATTTTGTCATTTAGTTTATATGTTAATTAAGTGCTTTTCTGTTATGATAAGTTGATATTTTATGTTACTAGATAAACTTTTTGCAGTTGTAGATTGCAATATTATCATTATAAAATTTAAAATGCTTTTAATTTTTCTAATTTAGTTACTCTCACATTCAACGAACCTTTATTTATAAGTTCTTTGTCATGCGGAATGATATACGGAAGTTTAAGCAACTTCATGAAGGAAGTCAATGTTTTTAATGAATTCTTATGAAAGATGGAACAAATCATATATTAAAATATTAGATTATTATTTATAATTCATAAATTATAAACAGAATATTAAGAATTTGTAAAAACATATTTATAAATAAATTCATAGAAAGATTCGGAATTTGCAGAAAAGAAAATCAATAGCATATTAAATTTGAATTTGTTATAATGTGCCATGTATGTTTTGTGTTCATATTATTTAAATATATAAATAAGAATTCTTTCAATGCATTTCGTGAAAATGAATCAAAAATGTGATAAATTTTAAACTGGAGATATAGAAACGGTCTATAAGTAAGTGATATTCAGTATCGATAAGATTTATTATTCAATAAGATTATTAATTAAGTGAAGGACGATTTTAAATGTAAATAATAGTTTAAATATTATTAGGCTATCTCTAATTTCTTGGTTATAAAATGATATAAAATATGTAGGTAACCAGTAGCTGACTCACAAAGTTAACATAAGCTAAACCCTACATTTTTTATTTATTTTGATTATTTTAATATACATTTCCTAGCAGTTCTTCATTTGTAGGCTTTGGTGCTTTAGTGAATAGCGATACATTTATAAAGAATAAGATTTTATCTGGAATTTATTACAATATAATTGAATATGCTTATCATCTCATCATTTTGACTAAGTTACAGAAACTGTTCAGGGAAACTTTCATTGCAGCAGAGGGCAGCTGTAATAAAGAAAAATTAAAAAACCTTTTCTATCGAGGTTAATCTTTCCTTGAAGTAAGACATTTTTTTCAGCTAATCGTTTGAAAAATAATCCTAAAATTAGGATTTTGGGTTAACAGCTATATTTGTTATCATCCCAAATATGTTTTCATTTCAATAATTGACAATTTTTTTCAACCCATCCAAATTGAATATCTCTTCAAATTTTTATTCACCATTTTATTATTGTCAAAAATGTTTATCCTAGTAGATATTTCAACATCATTTACTATATCCTCTTTATGTATTTCATACGAATGTGAGATGTATTCTTCACTAGAAGATTCCAACAATTACAATAAAAACATTTCATCTCAAATTCACATTAGGGAGCAAGACTAATATATAGATGTGGAAGGATTATCTTGATCGATTATTTATCTATAGTATGTTTTTACAGATAGCAATAAACACAGAACTCTTATAGTTACTTATCTATCCTAAAATTTATTAGGAAAATTTTGGTTTTGCATTATGTATAACTTTTATGAATGTTGAATTTCTTCATTAACTGAATAGTAATATACCATGCTAATCAAGCTTTTTATTCTTAGGACTATTATTCCTAACTTTTCTTCTTGTTTTAACAGGACAGCTACTGATAGGATACATTATTTGCATCAGAAATCTTTTCAAAATATATTTTTATAAATTTAGACGTTCTGGCATCGTTTGTCGAGCTGTCCTTTAATGACATGATAATTAATTCAAAAGTGGTTAGAGGCGGACACACTGACAAATATAAGTCCAATCTTATTAGCTTCCATTTCCTTCGGAAAATAGACTAAAATGCCTTATATTAAGGCCAGAATGAAAGAGTTAAATAAAAATTCAAATAATTATAATAAAAATCCAAACAATTATTTGAATTAATGTAATAATATAAGAAAATATTGCAAATTAATAATAATTAATTATTTTTCATCAAAAAAATATTAATGATATCTTATTTTTAATGCTTGTGCTGCTACGGTCTGACCATAGCAGGACAAGTATTAAAATACGATATCATTAATAGTCATCTAATATCAATACGATATATTAATACGATATCATTTCTTGAATTAATGTAATAATATAAGAAAATATTGCAAATTAATTATAATTAATTATTTTTCATCAAAAAAATATTAAAAATACGATATCATTAATAGTCATCTAATATCAATACGATATATTAATACGATATCATTTTTATCTCAACAGACTGATATTGTATTAATTAATATTAATACGATATGATTTTTTCTCAACAGTACTGTCCCTACTTTGTAAAGATACGAAGTATGGACAGTACATTTGAGAAAAAATGAAAATGAGCTAATCCCATGACAGGATAGGAATCCAACAATTTAATATGAACACTGGTTCGAATCGCAAGATATCAGCCATGTACTTAATATTTTATATGATTCTTAACTCGAAGTAAATTTTTTATCTATCTTTTTCCATGTGATACATTTGATTTCTGTATCAGATGGACCAATATTTATTGAAATTTTTTCTACAAAAATATTAATCTTTATTAGATTAAATGGTTATTTGGTGCTAACGTATCAAAAGCTACTGCAATGTTTGACACTTCGGGACGAAATTTAGTCTAGAGACTTTCCCGTGATCTTGCGACAGACTACTCTGATTTAAGATCCAAAGGAGTGGACATTTTGGGATTGCACTGAAAATGCCTTCCGACTTATGCTTGAATTTGAATGAGTTTCTACTCACACCGATTATAACGTTATTGCGACATAATATTGAGTGATGCTATAGAACAGGGGTGGCCAAACGTCATATCACTATGAGCCATTTAGGAGAATCTCAAATAGTTTAGAACCGCAATCAATTTCTTTCTGGATCAATGAAAGCCGCATCAGATTTTAAGGGTAACTTTAACAATGTTTCAAAAATTGTTCATGTATTTTACATGTATTTATTTCGTAAAGATGCATACTACATTTTACAATAAATAAACAAATTACAAATACAGTGGATTCCGCTTAATTGGAACAGCCGCGTAATTAGGACAAATCTCAAAGAACGAAAACCAAACTAATAAACTAATACATACATTGGAACAGCCGTGTAATTAGGACAAACCTCAAAGAACGAAAACCAAACTAATAAACTAATACATAATTTCAATGCTTAATTGGGACAGTAGCAGAAAAAGAATAAAAGGAAAAAAGGAAAAAATTTAGCAATTTTTGATATATTTTAGGGATTTTTCGAAAGTATGGCTACACATAGTAATCTTTCCAAAGATATCAAGAAAGGATTTTACACTCTAGTAAAATCGTTTGGCTGAATAAATTTTAAAGCCAGCCATTTAATACAAATGTTCATAGACTCGCTGAAATAAACCAAAATCTGCTATAGCGCGTCTCCTACAAGAAAATCAACTGCGTGAGGAGTGACCATCACAGAAAGAAATTTCAGGAACATCCAAAAGAAAGCGTGATGGAAAGGATCCAGAAGTCGAAGAAGCATTAGATCAATGATTTTTCTATACTTAGCGGGCGAGGCGTGAATATCAGCACCCCAATATTGAAGACGAAGTCAGAGGAGATCGGTAAAAAACTAATAATTAGGTACAGGTACCTATTTTAATGATTTATTAAAATAGGTACCTAATTATTAGTTTTCCTATTATTTATTTATCTATCTACGAATTACATATTTTATTTTAGAATTTATTTTTACTTCGTTTAATTGGGACAGCCGCTTAATTGGGCAAAAATGGCTTAGACCCAAATGTCGCAATTAAGCGGAATCCATTGCACATATATTTCAAAGTTAAGTAGGTATTTATTCCATATCATCTATTGACTTTAATTGTATGGAGCCATATTGAAGGTACCAAAGAACCGAATGTGGCTCGCGAGCGCTTAGACCTAACGTGTCGCAATTAAGCGGAATCCATTGCATATATATTTTTAAGTTAAGTAGGTATTTATTCCATATCAACTATTGACTTTGATTGTATAGAGCCATATTGAAGGTACCAAAGAACCGCATGTGCCTCGCGAGCCACAGAAATTTCTCGAGCAATGCCATTTGTTATTAGTTCATTACGTTAAACAATCTGTTATGAAAATTACATTTTTTTATTTTATCGAAAAGAAATTATAAAAATTATTTTTGCTGTTGCAGATATTTGATAATATAATCACAATTTTTTAGATTTGTTTTAATTAATTTATTAGAATTTAATTTTTTAGAAATTAATTACATATTAAATGATTTAATTAAAATATTAATAAATTACAAAAATAAAGAATATATTTAAAAAAATCAATAATTTTTAATTTTTAAATTTAGTGATATGAAAGATTTGCTTCTCAAAAAAACTCCGAAGTGAGCCCAATTGTCTTTCTGGTGAGATTGATAATTAAAAACTGTTTTCATGAACAATTCATTTTATTAATGTTAATTTTTTTTTTGTAGCAAATATAATAAATAAGTGATATTTTCCATATTTTAGGACATTTTAAATGAGTTTTATCTCCATTTTTAATATTTACTATGGTTGTGGGAAGGAGCCAGAACGAATTAATCAATTTTCAATTAAATCCTATGGGGAATCGTGCCTTGGATAACGATGGTAATCCTGGAACGGATTACCATCGTTAACCAAGGTACTACTGTATTTTCCTCAGAATAGAGTACTATTAAGTTGGCAAATATATCTATCTGTAAGTCTATATCATTCAATTTTTAAATGAATAATTACTTACAGAAAGGAATAATTTTATCTATCTATTAACATATAAAAATTTCTTAGCACAAACATCAGACAATGTTTATAAAAATATAAAAATGATATATCAGGTCATCTCATAAATAATGTCATTTTTTGCACATGAAAAGAAAAACAAAATTTACCTGGAACAGATCTTTTAATCATCATAATAAATGTCCCCAATACTTACAACCTTCTCCTACTGTTCAATAAGTTTTTGAATGTCAGACTTGAAGAAATCTCTGGATTTTGATTCAAAAAGCTCGGACAAGGTTCGATGCACTTCCTTGACATTTCAAATTTTTTCCCAGGAAGAGTGTTGAGGGCTATGAAACAGATAGTAATCAGATGATACAAGGTCAGGAGAATATGCTGGATGAGAAAGTTTTTCCCATCCAAATTCCTGCAACTTGGCACAATTCATTCTGACCATGTGTGGTTTCGTATTGTCCTATTGAATAATCACACCTTTATGATTAAGAATGCCAGACATTTTTCCTGCCAGGCAGTGCATAGATATTCTAGTGCTGACAGTAGACTTCCCCTGTAATGGTTTGATTCAGTGGAAGAAGCTTGTAATGGATTATGCTTTGCATATCCCACTAAACATTCTGTAAAACCTTGTGGTAAATGTCCAGATTTAGTCACTACTGCAGGCACAATCTGTTCAGGAAGCCACTGACGTTTGTGCTTAATGCTGTGGTACAGAATCCATTTTTCATCTCCCATAATCACTCTGTTCAAAAATGGCTCCCTCTTTTCACAGGAGAGCAAAGTGCAAATATCCACATGCTGTTGCAGATTTTGTGGCATGAGCTCATGAGGTATCCACTTACCTAGTTTTGGCACAGTACCTGACAAAAGTCCTGTAAAGCCTGTAAATAGTTGAATGGGACGAATGGACAATTGTGGCCAATTCCTTCACTATTGCCTTTGGATTCCTCTCAACTGTAGCTCTCAGCGCATCATTATCCAACTCAAAGGTTGTTCTTTGTATAGCATATTTGTGAAGGTCCTGTTCTCTAATTGGAATTTTTGGAACCATCTTTGACATTTTCTGATATTAAGGGTACCCTATCCATACTTGGTATTGATGTTTCATATTGCTACAATTGCTATATGTCCTTGATAAAAGTCATACAGTGTAATATAAAACTTTTGTACTCTTCAGATACCACCATTACCTATAGACTTTAACAGCACAAGGGATGCATGTACAACTGTTGTTCTCTGTCTCACATTATATGAAGAGCATGCCAAGTGATATGTCTTATCATGCCCTTGATCTACTTCATTATCTAGTTGCCAGAAGGAGCAGTTCTGTGGGACATGAAAAAGACGATATTATATATCAATTGACCTGATAGTATTCAATCCTTTCATTACTGCTATCACATATCTATAACTGTATATATATATATTTATATATATGCTGAAGAGGATTCTAGAGAATCGAAAGCACTACTGCCTTGTAATTTGAATAAATATGTTTTTTTCCTGTCTTAGAGGTGTATTTAGTTTAGCTTTTTAGTTTAATGATAGACAGAGTATTAGTTTTGCTTTTTCTATATATATATACTAGCATACTCGTGCCCGGCGTTGCTCGGGCAATTCATGATGTGTTACTCAAGTTTCTCTTTCTCTTAAATTATAATTTTTTAGATGATCATCAGGATTTTCTTCAATGTATAATTTAAAGTAATGTAATATATTTTAATCCTAATTAATTATATAAATTTTGTTAAATTATTAAATACTATTGAATATTAATCATAAAAAAGAATACCTAATTGTGCTTGTTGAGGTTCAGCAAGTTGGACTAAAGCATTATCCTTCTTATTAAATAAAATCTTCACTCTTATTACATCACCATAAACACCTGAAAGCATAAAAACTATAATAATTAAAATTAAACTAAAATTATATTATATTATTAAAAACAAAAATATTCTTTCCTTTTTTAAAAAATTGATTTTGTGTACAAATTCAAGTCTAAATCACTTGCTAATCTTATAGATATAAATAAATAAATAACCATAAAAGATATTTTCAATAACTTTAAGTTATTTTCATATTTTGTTTTAATGTTTTAATTCATGAAAGTATTAGTAATTTAAAAAATTTAATGTAAATAGAAATTTGAAAATGCATTTAACATCATTTATATATATTTTTATAATTACAAATATATCTGATAACTAAAACAAACAAATGTCCACAAGAAGTCTTAAATAATACATAACATTCATAAGTGGAAAACAGAAGGGACAGCATTTAAAATTACAAGTATTTTCTGAGTTAATTTGTTCCAGAAGTATGCTCATAATTCAAAAACTTATAGGAAATTAATACTGCTTTATAATGTTAAAAACAGAGATTACATTCTCAATAAAATTAGACCAAAATATTAAATAAAGGTCAATAAAACAATAGTTTAAGCTTAAACAAAGATTATATTTATCTAAAGAAATGATATAGTTTTTAATGAAACAAATTATAGAAATTACCATATTTTGCCATACAAATATTAAAAAATTTTTATTCTTCATAATCATGGCAGGATGAGTATATGAGATTTTATATATATGTACTACTACTTTAAACACAATCCAGGAATGAAATTTATATATAAAATTATCTGATGAAACTATGGTGGCAAAAGGGCAAGCTATTTCTGCTTCCAGATCTACCATCTTGACTTTTCCTATTTCATAGCAGACAATGAAATATCTGCTACAAAATAGATGCATGAAACTCTTATATAGCTTGCTAATAAACTATATATATGATTTGAAATTCCATATTTATAAGTGTTTAGCATTAATTTGTTGCAAGTAATGCTCATAGTTTTGATTTTGCTAAGAACTATTAAGATATGCAAAGAAGGTTAAGAAAGTAATAAATGTGAATATAGTCTTTAAGCAACAGCTTACTGTCTTTTCAAGGATTAGAAGAGATAAGGACTCCATTTGCATAAGTAAATAGATTGGGTGTCTATGTACATAATAATAGCAAACAAATAGATGGAAGAATACATTAGTAAAATATCTAGGTCACTAAAACAAAGATTGTGAGAGCATAAGCATGATATAGAAATAGGCACTCTCAGTATGGAATTAGCAAAATGATTTTATGAAGTAGAATTAGATGTAAATTGGCATGAAGCAAAAGTCATGAAGCAGATTGTTAACCCAGGTTGTTAATATTAATTGTAATTAATGTAGTTAACTCTTCAAAAACATATGATGCAATTCCAGTGGTGAAAAATGTGCTATGTGGAATATAATTTTTTAAAATGTACATTCTATTCCATCTTTTTTAAAATATGTTAAGTTATTCTTTGTTTGAATTGTAGAACTGAAGATAATCTATTAAGCTCAAAAAACATTTTTCTGTATTGAATTTTATGTATATTATATATTTATTAATAATATTGAAAATTTTCCTACTAGAAAGTGCTTGTCTTAGGAGTTATTGGAATTTAATAGGTGAACTATTAAATGTTAACTTGAAAAAAAAGTTCATAAACCAAAAGCTATCTGTATTGATATAAAAAAAATTCATCTGCAATCACCACTATATTGCTCATCATTTTATACAATTAATAAAAAATCCAAAGACAATACATCATTTCTTATTCATGGCATCGCATACATGATATTTAAAAACACTAACACAAAGTTTTGTTTAATAATAATAACTTAGATTTTTAACAAAAAATAAATTTATTGATTAAAAAGCTTTTGTCAATGAATAATTTGGCTAAATGAATTAATAATTGGTTAAGTTTATTAATAAAATTATTGGTGGGGCTCAACCCTTCTAGTCTCTAATGATGAGCTGCCCCTGATGTACATTATTATAAAAATAGAAGTGATGCATGGTAAGATTAAGCCACAAGTGATGGCAGGTAGTATTGTTCATTTTTTGTTTTGTACGTAACACGATTAATCAATTAATGAATGGAATTAACCTTGGTATTTATTTAATTAGCGATTGTAAATGTGTTTCATATGAGTATGAGAAGTTGACAATCCAACCATATTAGTATGGAACAGCCAAGGAAGCAAGGCAAGGAAGGAAGCTTGTAGCTGCACCATTATCTACAACAAATATAGTACTGTACAATGATAAATCATAGGATTGGAATACTGATGTATATTTCTGTTGATTGATATTGACTGATACAATTTCATTCTATTTGTTGCCACAAAACTTTCTAGAGAAATAAAACAAAACAAGTTTTTGATTTTACTTCTCTATCTTTTAACTTGCTATTTAAATAATAATTCTATGAGGACTCAAAATAACACAATTTGTACATAAGTTTTGTTTGTAGTTCAGATACTGCTATTACTTTGCTTCCAAAAGTACTGAAATAACTTTATATACTGAATTTTATAATATATTTCACAATTGGACCAATTAGAAGTTTCTTATTTCATAGATTTTAATGAAAAGTTCTGATTATAAAGCAACGGTTTTGACATAATTATCACTATCTTGAAATATTGCTATAATAAATTAATTAACTGCATAATTTTAAATTATATTGGTTGCTAGAGCATTCTGCTATCATACTGTTTAAAATTTTTGAAGAGTTTTTGAAACGTTCTGAAATTTTAAAATGAAATTTCATGTTCATAAGTATGAATGTTTGTAACTCAAGAGAACATGTGTAATCTAATGCAAATAAATATTGTAATTATTTAAATAATTTATAAAATTTGATATTCTAACAGGAATAGAGTAAGATTATCTATGATATAATTTACAATCAAATATGAAATTATTTTTATATTTTAACCCAATGAGTGCCTTTTCCATTGACAGACATCAAGGAATAAAAAATGGTAAAAAACAATAAAAAATGAGTTAAAAAAATTCAATCTTGATTTTAATCAATTGAGTTTTTACAAATCAGTTTTTGGGTGTATTCACTTTTACAAATCAGTTTCTTGGGTGTAATTTTAAAAAATATCAGTTGCCAAGATATTTTTTAAATTACCTGTAAATAAATATTGTTTATATTTGAATGGCACAATAGAATTTGGATTTTTTTTTATCCCATCCTGTTGATTTTATGAGTCTAATCTATCAAACCAATTCAGATTATATGATTCAATAAGTGATATTTTGGAAATTTTTGGAAAAGTCAAATTTTTCTTTAAGCAATAAAATTCATAAAATTAAAAAATATTATAGATAATACAAAAATATTGATTAATTCTATTAAAATAATCATTAAAATATACTGATATTTTAGTTTAAGATATATTTCAATTTTAGGATTTTCTCCTAAATTTCAGTGAAAAATCAAAATTTAGGAGAAAATCACAAAAAAAAAAAAACCCTCAGGTAATTTAAAGGGGCATGGCACTTTTATTGCTTTGCAGTAGCTACTCACTTCCTGGGAAACTGCAGCCAAGCCTACTTGGCATGAGTTAGTAGTATTGGGTGCCAAACAACAATAAACCATCTGCATTCTAGTTAAATAAACAGAAAATTTTTTTATTGCTGATTATGTACATTACGACACCATTTTCACATACATTAGGATTTTTTTCTTATAAATAAAAAAAATTATAAAAATACTGCTGAAATTTGTGTAAATGAAGTAAGAACATGTTAATAAATATGAAATATTAATAAAAATGACAGTATTTCAATGAATTCATGTAATTTTTTTAATAATTATAAGATATAACTTATTCAACAGAAATTATGTAACTTGAGATTTTTATAAATAATTTCTTAAAGTTTTCGCTGAATTTTTTCATTCATGGCTTATTTTATTCAGAGGATTTGTCTCTATCTAAAAATATCAACTATTTTGTAGAATGGCTAAAATTTCTTATAAAAAACAAAAATTA
The DNA here is from genome assembly GCA_000484575.1 of Olivierus martensii. Classification (NCBI taxonomy): domain Eukaryota; kingdom Metazoa; phylum Arthropoda; class Arachnida; order Scorpiones; family Buthidae; genus Olivierus; species Olivierus martensii. The sequence goes on from AYEL01091471.1 coordinate 32,421, forward strand.
TATTTTCCATGATCTCACATTAATGAAAAGTTGTGAAAAAAATAAAATTTGAAAAAATGCTTAAATTATTAAAAAGAACAAAAAAATGCAATAAATATTGAAAATTTCAAAAGATTTCTATGAAACTTAAGCAAAATTTCACAATTTTAATTTTCATATTTTTTTGCATATAATTAATATGCAAAAAAATATTTATAAAAAA
>AYEL01091472.1:0-24222 GCA_000484575.1 Olivierus martensii
TAATTTTTAGACACAATTTAATGCTTATACTTTTTCAATTTATTTTTGAAAATGAAAACAAAAACATTAATTAACATCGAATACGGTACAAAAAAAATTAACAATATTCCGTACAAATAAAAACAATAAAAGCATTCAAACATAATTAGGTGAGCTTTAAGTATGAGTTGAGTTTACTTGAACTGCAAGACTTGGACAGTAAAAGTTAATAGAGCGATAAATTGTGAAAGCAAAAGTGGACTAAGAATAACTGCGAGTTATTCTGAATTAAGGACATAAATTAGTGTTGTATGAGATAATTATAGGATTTTGTATTGAATTTAGTTATGAAACTAGATTGTTTATTTTGTGTGTAAATAAATGGGACTATATGAAATATAACTGTATTCACTCTTTATTAATCTTTGTGTGAATAAATTGGACTATACGAAACATAGCTGTATTCACTCTTTATTAATCTCTACGCACTCATAAACCCACCAAACATGACAATATGATACTCTTTTGGCAACCCGAGAATTATTCGCCACAGTGAAACAGGTGAAAACTCCCTTCTCAGCCTGACAATCAACCATCAAAGATCGCGATGGCAACCAACTGACCAACCAGCAAGATATCAAGGAGAGATGTGAGAATACACTGAAGACCTGTACACTTCTGTTAACGATCAACAGAACGAAGATCAGACAGACCAGGGACTTCAAGAACCAGATCTTCTCGAGAGCGAAGTGGAGTGGGCGATGCGTCAACTACCAAGCAACAAGGCACCTGGCATCGATGGGATCCTTGCTGAACTGCTCAGGCCAATCCCAAGAGCTGCCTTGACGGCTCTTTGCCAGCAGATTTGGAAATCCTGCACGTGGCCAGCTGATTGGAGGCAGTCAGTTTTCATCCATATACCAAAAAAGGGAGACACAAGGAGGCACCAACTATCTAGGAGGACAAAAGGATACAAGGAGGGCACCAACTATAAAACCATTGCCCTCATACCACACGCCAGTAAGGCTTTATTGAAGGTTATTCAGAAGCGACTGGGCAACGTCATTGATCGGAACTACCAGATGTCCAAGCGGGATTCAGGCGGGGCTGGAGGACCTGCGATCATATTACGAACCTTAGATGGATCATGGAGAAGGCCAGAAAATACCAAAAGAAGCTCTACATGTGCTTCATTGATTACACCAAGCATTCGATTGCGTAGAACATAGCAAGCTTTGGGTCACCCTGCAGGAACTGGGAGATACAGATTGGTTCAAGATCAAGAAAGGCACCAGACAGGGCTGCACCCTCTTCCCGTTTCTCTTCAATCACTACGCTGAAGTGATCATGCGGAAACTGGACCTGGAGGAATCCGACGTGGGGGTGAAGATTGGGGGTCGGACAATAAGCAACCTCAGGTTGCTGACGACACGACTTTGCTGGCGGAATGGGAGAAGGACCTGAGGCGGATGATTATGAAGCTAAAAAATGAAAGTGAGAAGATCAAGAAAACAAAAATTGAACATCAAGAAAACAAAAATTATGACCACTGCCGTCAAGGAAGTCCATATAAAGATCAACAACGAGAAGATTGAGGTGGCTGACAGCTTCATCTTCCTGAGCTCCAAGGTAGACTGCAATGGCGACTGGCGCCCCGAAATCACACGAAGAATCGCCCTCAGGTGCACAGCGATGGTCAACATGGACCTAATTTGGTGGTGTAAGGATGTCTCAATCACCACCAAGCGCAGACTGGTCACCGCCATTGTGTTTCCCATTGCCACCTACGGGTGTGAGACCTGGATCCTAACAAAGGCAGACAGGAGAAAGATTGACGCGTTCGAACTGTGGTGCTGGAGAAGATTCCCGAGGATCCCCTGGACAGCGAGGGTCATCAATAAGTCAGTCTTGGAGCGCATCAATCCCGATTTTTCCCTGGAAGGCAAGATCATCAGGCAGAAGCGACTTTTTTCAGTCATGTAATGCGGGCCAACATGAGTAGATGCTTGAGAAGGATGTGATGCTGGGGAGGATGAGCGGAACAAGACCTAGAAGAAGACCAAAGACCCGTTGGCTGGATACAATTAAGAAGGACATGGGTGAGAACATTGAGGAACTGAGGGAACTGGTCAGGGACAGGAAGACATGGAGGGACATGACCCATAGAATAGCCAAGAATCGGAACACAATCGAACGGCTATGATTGACTGATTGATTAATTTATAAATGGCATAATGCAAAACAATCAAAACCCAAAAAAATTTTTTTTGTTTTCATTTAAAAACCGTGTAAAAGCGAAGACCCAAAAAAATTTTTTTGTTTTCATTTAAAAACCGTGTAAAAGCGAAAAAAAAAAAAAATTTTTTTGTTTTCATTTAAAAACCGTGTAAAACAAAACCATTTAATTTATAATGCAAAACAATCAAAATAAAACCCAAAAAATTTTTTGTTTTCATTTAAAAACCGTGTAAAAGCGAAACCGTGCAAATTGAGGGCTAGATGTTTATTTCATACATTTTATAAGTTTATAACCAATTTAGACAAAAATTATTTGATTTTTCTTTAAATAGAAACTGATTTTTGCTTGCTATATCCAGAATTTTTCTTAGACTGTGCCTTAGAATCCACTAGTGCAGGGGTGGGCAAACTTTTGGGAGAAAGGGCCATATTGCATCAGTGAAATATAACCTAGGGCCGCACTTTCCCAGCGATTCCTATCCTTCACTATCTGACTCCCTCTCTACGGGTGTGGATGTAGCCCGTGGTTGGAAGTGATCCTGCCCTTTATTAATTTATTTGATCTGAAAGGGGTATAAAACAAAATAGCAAAAAAAATCTCCCAAAATCCCGTTTTCACCTAATAATTGTCTGAAGTGATAAAATTCTCTTAGGAAATTAAGTAGCCAAAATAGAAAGATCCTAAGGGTTGCATTTGTTGACTAAGATATTATTAAAGGGTGACATGTTAAAATCAAGCCAATTTTCTTAGTAGATCAGCTTTCATTGGGTTTAATGAATATATGAATCATTGGGTTTAAATAATGCCAGCAGTGAAATGCGGTTTTCAGAGAAGCTCGAAATTCTTTTAAATTATATAATAGAATTATAATTTAATCATTTTAAACTTGAAATAATAATTAAAAACATACCTGTTTAGGAAATTGCATAATTATTAAATACAAACACAGTGAAATTACAAAAAGTATTGAGTTGATTCACTGACAAAATGATTTTATTTGATTTTGAATGTATTTTGCAACGTATTTCATATGCAATGACGTTTATTCTGGTTAATGGTTAATCAAATCTATAATTTTTTAAAACTTAAAACAACTGCTTATCTTCTCCTTTATAAGGCAATAAAAAACCATAAGCACTAAAAGCAGTAAATAAAACAGTTTTATTCAATTAACAAAAACGTTTTCGATATAATCATATATCTTCCTCAGTTGCACATAACAAATACAGAATTGAATAACATTTGAACTGTTCTTGAAATTCAAATTAAAGAATACATTATACAACAAATTCAAAAACATAAGTTAAGAAAATTATAACTAATAATTATAATAAAACATAATAACTTATAACTATATTATAGAATAACAGAAAATATATATTAGATTATAAATTTGAGACTTTTTTTAATGTTAATTTATAATCTAATATATATTTTCTGTTATTCTATAATATAGTTATCAATGACAGTTTCGTTTCTCTACACATGGTAATAATAGTAACAATCTTAGGCTGAATTTCCTAATGCCTCTTATCTTGTCTTATAATTGAACATACATGCACAGGTATTTAGATTTATATGTATAGATATTTTATATATAATATAGATTAGATATCTCTAATAATCATATCTGCGAATAACACGTGGTCATTAAGCCTAACCAAAGTTTAACATAAGTACCACGTGGTCACTAAGCCTTAAAGTATATTAGGCTAAATAAAGTAATTAAGTATTAATCATAGAAAATTTGTTTAAAAATATTAAAAAAACCTCAAAAATCTTTTAATATGAAATCTTAAGTTCAATAATTTAACGAAATAATATACTGTTCAATACTTGATATCCGCCATTAAAAGCAGTCTCATTGGGTTATAATGATCACATTCAAGAATCACATGTCCATTATGATCCAATGAGACTGCTCAGTTACCAAAGATAAGATCATAGTAATCCATGATATTGGCTAGCTAACATGCCACATGGTCACTGTAACCCAATGAGGTGGTTCAAATAATGTTGATCTTCCATCTTTGATCTTTATCTAGTAATTTATGCCAATTATAATTAAAAAAACAAATTTATAATAATCAATACCTATTTTCAGGTCTCCCAGCCTAAATCCCCTAACGAACAAAAGTTGTTTCATAAAAATCCATTCAGTAAACAAAAGTTGTTTCATAAAAATCCATTCAGCCGTTCTTGTGTTATAAGTGTACACATGCGCTCAGGCATTTCAGATTCATAATATGTATAGATATGCTACTCCCTATAATATGTATAGATGTATATATTTAAAGTTTCAATAAAATATTTATTTTGACAAATGGCATTAAAATATTGGTAACTAAAAATCAAAGATCATGTAATTTATCATTTTCAAATTTTTATAGAATTTTAAGTGCTAAAGTCTGGGGGGGTAGACTTATACACGGATTATGCATTTTTACAGATTTTCAAACTCCGAAATTGGGGGATCGGCTTATATTCAAGTATATACAGTAATTTAAAAGTTGCTACTTTTTTGAATGTCATTGTTTTTACCATCTTAAATAATCAATCAAATATAATTCAAAACTGTATCAAACATTCTATTTTCAAAGTATTTGGCATAGTTTACTTAGGTTTAGTAGGTATATATAAAAGAAATATATTTAGATATACATTTTTAGGTAAAAAGTTTTTCTGAAAAAGGATTTTTAGTAACAATATGCTACATATGCCATTAAATATATTCCATTCAGTTGTACTGAAATTTACAGGGAACCTAAGTGTATTGAATTATAAACAGGCATATTTTGTTATTGCAATAATTATGTTCCAGACTACCACTATAATGCAAATCACAGCCTTTTTTCATTTGCTAAAGCATATAAAAGCATAAAAATATATTTACACTATTATTCATTAAATGTACGATATAGCTAGGCTTAAAAAACTCAGCCAGATGGCTGTGGTGAAAAGCATTTGTGTATCACCTTGAAGAATCCATGTTTGATTCTAGATCTCATATCTTCAATTTTTCAAGATGGTTCTAGACCAGGTCCATCTATGTTTTAATTTGTTTTTTTTTTATATTTATTCTAAATTATTTTATAGATAATTTTCATTTTGAGATATAAAATAAAAACATAGAATATAATTGAGAATCGTTCTCGTGTTATAAGTGTACACATGCGCTCAGCATTTCAGATTTATAATATGTATAGATTATTAATGTAACATATAATAGTAATTTAAAGCTAGACTATACGTTAAAAATAAACAAAGTTTACTTTACTGTTTTAGTTGTTTAACTAAATATTATACAGCACATTACTCGGCATCATAATGGTCACATTGTGTGTATTGTTCATTAAACAACAATAGTAATATACATTTTCAGATAAATTTGACTGACTGATTTGGAGTACATTATACATTTTTGTTGAAATCAGTACATTTCAAAGTTTAAAAAATAAATAATCCTTATAATTTTAAAAGTATGGCATTAAATTTGTCTTCAATTGTTCATTTTAAACATTTTAAATTTTGATTCAAAAATATTATATAATATTTTATAAAATATTCATTTTTATGAATATCAATTTTGTATAACTTTCTCAATATAGAATTTTATATGTAAAAAATAAATCGAAAACTCAATAGTTCACCTAGTATATTCCAATAACATATTTTTAATAGTTTTGACCATTTTGTTTGTATTAATTACCAATACTGTTGACTGTTTAAAAAACTTATGACGTATTTCCAGTGATGTTGTGTACACTACAGTTTTTTAAATCTATATTCTGTTTTAACTTTTTATACATGTTAAATGATTCTTTATTCAAACTGTAGAACTGAAGCTATCTTGTAAGAGTGAGAAACATTATTCTGTTTTCGATTTTAATGTATTTATATAAGATCCATATTTGCTAAAGTGATGTAGTGTTGTAAAGATGTGAAAGAAACCTTTTGGTGACTTTGTGATCAACAAAAAATTATATTATAACAATTCTTCTTAATCTGATAGATAGAAAAACCACAATATATTTCAAAATTTTTTATAAATGTTATACTTACTTCAAATATCATTCTTTTTCATGTAAAATAAGAAACATTTTATCTGTTTGCCCTAAAAATTTCAAATGAATACAGTAAACCATAAATTTTAGAGAATTTTTTGAAAAATCATCAAACAATGGCTGGCAAGGTGCTCATTTCCTTTGATCATGAATGTTTTAACAAACTTGTTAAATCAAAATCAATAATTAAAAATATTTACCATCAGCTACTGGTACAACAATAAGAGCTCTATCAATGAATACTGTATTTGTTAAATGTTGAGCAACTCCAACACTTGTTTTATCTGCATATCTTACATAACAAATTCTTGAAGATGGTTGTAATGGACAATCCCTAATGACAATAACAAAAAAAATTTATTTAATATAAACAGAAATAAATTCTCATTTTTAAAATATTTTAGATAAGTTATTATATAACTTTAGAAAAATTGTTAGGAAATTAAAATGAAATATCAGAATAATATTGAGTTTATTTTCAGTTAATTTGTCATGCACGATAAGAATAAGCTGTTGCAATATACCATTTAATATATTCAATAGGCTATCATCAAAGCACAAAACAGCAGTATTTTAAAAAATAAACACTTTAATAGGCAAAGTACTTTTGGATACATCCAACTTCAGTGCCATATAAATCTATAGAGTATGTTGTAAATTCTAAAATGAAATTAAATACATTGTTGTTCGCTAGAATTTAAAATAAATAAATACTGTACAAACTTAATATATAAAATGTTAATGCATTATGTTAAAATAAAATATAACATTAGTAAATGTGTAAAAATTATATTATATTACTCATTAAAAAATATAGAATAACAGATCATAAAAATTTATACACAGTGGTTATATTCTGTCAGGTGTATAAATATGAAACCAGAATTTGCCAATAGATGGAGCCACCTGTCAATGTACATTTTGTCAAACTGTGTCATCGGCACCATTGCTTTCTTTTGACATCTGTCAACAACATTCAATTCATAACCATACAAGTTTCATACAATAACGTTTGTTTTTTACATGTTAAAAATGTCAACTTTTGTGCCTACATGTTACGATTTGCAGACATCATTGATTTTTTATTATCATTTGAAGAAAAGTGCTGCAGAATCACTTTGAATGCTTGTCAAAGCTTACGGTAAGCATGCTCTTGGTAAATCACAATGCTATGAGTGGTTTAAAAATTTCAAAAGTGGTGATTTTGACATGAGAAACGAAGAACGTGGAAGACCACCAAAAAAGTTTGAAGACAGTGAATTGCAAGCATTGTTAGATGAGGATGAGGCTCAAATGCAAAATCAACTTGTGAATCAATTGAATGTGTCATGAGAAGCCGTCTCCATATGTTTAAAAGCCATGGGAAAGATCCAAAAGCTGGGAAAATGGGTTTGCATGAACTGAATGAAAGACAACAGGAAAATCGAAAAACCATTTGTGAAATACTGCTCGCCAGATATAAAAGAAAGTCATTTCTCCATCGAATAGTGACTGGCGATGAAAAATGGATCAATTTTGAGAATCCAAAGTGCAAAAACTCTTGGGTTGATCCAGGACAACCATCGACATTGACTGCAAGGCCAAATCGCTTCGGCTGGAAGACAATGCTCTGTGTTTGGTGGGATCACAGAGGGGTATGATTTATTTTGAGCTATTAAACCTTGGTGAAACTGTAAATACTAAACGCTACCAACAACAAATGATCAATTTGAATCGAGCTTTGCGTGAAAAATGACCTGAATATGATAAAAGGCAACACAAAGTGATTTTGCTTCATGATAATGCACCATCACACAAAGCAAAACCGGTCCAGGAAACGTTGGAAACACTTAATTGGGAAATACTTTCACATGCGGCTTACTCGTCAGACTTGACTCCGTCCGATTTTCACTTATTTGCATCGATGGGGCACGGACTTGCTGAGGAGCACTTCACGTCCTACAAAAATGTATGAAACTGGTTTGATTACTGGTTTGTTTCAAAAGAAGAACAGTTTTTTTGGCGTGGCATCCATGCATTGCCAGAAAGATGGGGAAAATGTATAACTAATAATGGGCAATACTTTGAATAAAATACTCTTAACCATTATCATATAATGAACGTATATTTTTTACTAAAGAATTCCGGTTTCATATTTATACACCTGATATTTTCAGTGTATAGTAGGGGTGGGCAAAAACCAGCCGACAAAGGCATCTTGTACGGCCCACCGATTAAATTAGAACACACTACAGTTTCAAGACTCACATTCATAAAATTCTAGTCAAAAAGAAAAAATAAATTAATGGATACTCTGTATAGTGTGCATGTACACTAATGAGATTACTCCAAATTTTAATGACAATTAATCATGAACATAGTAAGTTGTAAATTTGTTTTTACAAAATTAATTATATAGGTATCTAATATTTTGTAATATTCTGATGTAATAGGTTGTTAGCAATCAATCAGTTAATAAAATACTTAATGTGTTATGTTTTTAAAGAAAATTGTCTGAATTTATTAATTCATAGGATGAATTATTCCTAATGTTTCTAATGAAAAGTAGTTTCTACGGATGCATTTGAACTCTTTGCATACAAACAAAAACTTAGTTTCTACGGATGCTTTTGAACTCTTTGTATACAAACAAAAACTAAGAAAATAACAGTTTCTACGCAGGGCTGGGGTACTGGCATCAGTGTCGGCGTCAGCAATAACTTTCTTATTGCTCATAATTTATTAGTTTTAAATTTAAAAAATGTAATAAATACTTATTTTCTTTTTTGGTGAATAAATAATTTTTTTAAGTAATAAATATTGAATAAAAATGTGTTCTAAAACATCATTTGTGCATGTTTACTATCAGAGGAGTTTGTGTCGGTGTCGGCACATTTTCCTGCCAACACCTCAGCCCTGGTTTAATACGGATGATTTTGAACTCTTTGTATACAAACAAAAACTAAGAAAGTAACACAAGAAAAGTATATTTTTTAAATAATATTGATACACAAATATATTCTTTTTGTATCACAAAAGTGGTTACACACTTTAGCGAGACTGACAAGAACGTGTGCAGATAAATTGGCACAACTATTATTCTTGTCCCATATGATGATTTGCAAAGTCGCGAATTAGGACGACTGTTAATACTATTAATTATAACTAAGCCTAACAGTTAGCGACTGCAAATTCCAGAGTTCTGCCTGAGCTCAGGTCTTTACCTAAATTCTAACTTAAATCTAATTAACTACAAAACAATCTAACAATAACGTAATGCCTAACGACGAAACGAAACAGGATATCAGAACTTACAACTAGAAGTACTGATTAAGTGTTAGAACTAGAACGAACAAAACGATGTTAGAAACTTATACTATTAATTGGAATAAATTCTCGAACAAGTTAAATAATAAAAAAATATAAATTTATTACACTTGAAATCACTTACAAAAGTGTTAATAAATGCTTTATTGAAACTATAATAAAGCATCAAAATGTTAATAAATGCTTTATTGAAACTATAATAAAGCAACAATCAAAATGTTAATCGACAAAACTTGTTTAATCCAACTCAAATAACCAAAATCCACAAGAAACCAACCTTAAATAATACTAAATTCTACTACCTTCACTTCCGATACAAATTTCAAACAATCATCGATCTTTACAAGAACTCAAATGTCACTTCACCAATTTTATGTCTGGAATTCAACACCTCTCGTTATCAAACACCTCAAAAAACTTGTCGATTGCATCGTTCTTTTATACGGGTGACTTACAATCCCCACACTTCGCTCTTTACATACCTTTTATACGGTGACTTACAATCCCGTACTTCGCTCATTTGCATACTTTATATGTAACAAGTTTTAAAGTTATTAGCTTACAGAGTAATTCATTCATGTCATCCTCTTTCAATTAATTTATTCTCTTTACAATTAATTTATATATCGAACAAAACACCGATACGGATCATTTCTTATTTTCTCATATCAGTTCAGTGGTAATATTATTTAGATAAGATGACGCACAATGAATTTATATATCGAACAAAACACCGATATGGATCATTCTTAATGCACATAACATTTAAGTGGTAAAATTACTTAAATTAGATGATGACGTCATTACCCGGGATAGCTCTTCCGGAGGACGGTTCCGATTCCGTATCACGTGATTGCCAACTACGACGGAGAAGGTGGAAGTAAGTTAACTTTTAAACTAAAATATAATATGTTAGCATAGGAAAATAACAATAAATAATAGAGTGCATAATAAAATAAAAATAGGACAGGTCAAAGTTAACTTCCTCACAGATTAGAGGAATATGTTTGTGCAAGAATCAATCTTGCTTGAACTTGAGTAGTCATTTTAAGTCAAAGTAATTTTTATTAATTACTAGTAAACCCATTGCAGCTACACTAGCAATAAAAGAATAATTCTAGTGATCGAAGAATGATTTTATAATTTAATGATTTCAAAATTTAATGCAATTATTAAGCAAAATTTCTTTATGATTAACAAAGTTTGTCTCATTAATTAAGAACATATTTCTTTATAAAAATTAATTACGGAATTTTCGGGATAACTGGAAAGAATAAAATAATTTAAAATTATCTGAAGCACTCGCTGATGATGTTGCAATATAATTAATCATGAGAAAATACATTTTTCTAAATAAATTCCAATTGAATTTAAAGATTCGTCTTGAATCTTAATTATTTGATTCCATACGCTGATTTCACTAGGAACTTCACTACTGTAATGGAAAATCATGATCACTTGACTCAAGTAATTCTGGGAATTAAAGCATGTTCTCCAACATGACACAAATTGATTGGTCTCCTTCCAATCATTTACTCAAAAATTAATTTAGTGCTGTTGGATAATCAGTCTGCTGTTGTCTTATTTCTTAACAACATGACAATTATTCTGTAATTCAAAATTGCACCTAGCCCTCGATTTGCACGGCACTCAATTTACACGGTTTTTAAATGAAAACAATTTTTTTTTAATTTTATTTTGATTGTTTTGCATTATGCCATTTATAAATTAAAAGAGTATCAATAAATAACAATTTGTGGGTTACGAGTTTTGTAGAGATTAATAAAGAGTGAATACAGATATATTTCGTATAGTCCAAATAGAGATTAATAAAAAGTGAATACAGCTATATTTCGTATAGTCCAATTAACAAAACAAAATAATCTTGTTTCACTATAACTAAATTCAATACAACAAAGAGTGAATACAGCTATATTTCGTATAGTCCAATTTATTTACACACCGTAGAGATTAATAATGAGTGAATACAGCTATATTTTGTATAGTCCAATTTATTTACACACAAACAAAAAAATAATCTAGTTTCACTATAACTAAATTCAATACAAAACAGATAATTATCTCATACAACACTAATTTATGTCTTTAATTCAGAATAACTCACACTTCTTCTTAGCCCATTTTCGCTTTCACAACTTATCGCTCACTATTAACTTTTACTGTCCAAGTCTGGCAGATCAACTAAACTCAACTCACACTTGCAGCTCGCCTATTTATGTTTGAATGCTTTTATTGTTTTTATTTGTACGGAATATTGTTAATTTATTTTTTTGTATCGTATTTGATGTTAATTAATGTTTATGTTTTCATTTTCAAAAATAAATTGAAAAAGTATAAGCATTAAATTGTGTCTAAAAATTAGTGAACCAATCCCCTTTTTTTCCTTTAATCCTTATCTCATTTTTACACAGTTATAAAGAACATATCCTCGACTTTTCATTATCTTCTTTAGGTCGATTTACACAGTTTACAGTTTAATTGAACATATCCTTCTATTTTGTATGAATTCTGCATCTCGTTTACACGGTTTCGATTTGCACAATTTTTCCAGGAACGTATCTACCGTGTAAATCCAGGGCTGTATATCTAATTAATTAGGAGTAATTCCAGAAGTGTTTTGCCAGGGGCATTAAAAGATGTCGCTGGGCTCGGGAGAAAAATTTATGTGGGAAAATAATTTTAAAGTTATAAGGTAGGGGCAATTTATTATCCCGCTTTGGACTCTAAACTTCAGCACCTTCTTTCTATGATTAATTAGTGCGTAAAAAAAAATTACAGGATGATGTCATACTCCTTCGAATCCTGGGCCTGGAGAATTTTACTCCATCATCCCCTTTCTCTTGTCAGCCCTGCTTTTGCTACTCATTTGAAAGTATATCCACCTTGAGGCAAACTACCATGAACCCCACTTAATATTTCTTGATGTCATTATACATTATACCCACTGGCAAATGATCATACAGTTTAAAAACAGAAAATTCAGTTGTTTTCCTTGCTCAGAAATTGTGATGTCAGTATGTGGTGGTTCTAAAGTTGATCAGATACATTACTATGGGTATAATTGCAATGATTATAAAGCCTGCAAAATTAGTACTAACAGGGCTGTATATCTAATTAATTAGGAGTAATTCCAGAAGTGTTTTGCCAGGGGCATTAAAAGATGTCGCTGGGCTCGGGAGAAAAATTTATGTGGGAAAATAATTTTAAAGTTATAAGGTAGGGGCAATTTATTATCCCGCTTTGGACTCTAAACTTCAGCACCTTCTTTCTATGATTAATTAGTGCGTAAAAAAAAATTACAGGATGATGTCATACTCCTTCGAATCCTGGGCCTGGAGAATTTTACTCCATCATCCCCTTTCTCTTGTCAGCCCTGCTTTTGCTACTCATTTGAAAGTATATCCACCTTGAGGCAAACTACCATGAACCCCACTTAATATTTCTTGATGTCATTATACATTATACCCACTGGCAAATGATCATACAGTTTAAAAACAGAAAATTCAGTTGTTTTCCTTGCTCAGAAATTGTGATGTCAGTATGTGGTGGTTCTAAAGTTGATCAGATACATTACTATGGGTATAATTGCAATGATTATAAAGCCTGCAAAATTAGTACTAAATGAAAGAGACAATCTATAGGTTAAAGTTCATAAAAGAATCAGAGGTGAAATTCGATACTGTTTCCGAAATATGCAAATACCATTTCATATGAATCTTTAACACAATGGAATCGATGACTGTGCATTAAATCAATACCACCTCTACTCAAAGCCTTATCGCTATGACGTATATTTTCTGTGACATCATCATTTGAAGGCCATTCTATTAGAAGATTCTATTTAGAATTTTTTCTAAATAGAATCTTCTAAAAGAATTTCTACTAATGGAATTTGTTGATAACAGTAATTAAAGTTATAAGTTGTGTATTAAAATTACAAAATAATTTTAATTCTGCTATGTTGTATAAGTGCTACGTTCCTTTCTGTCGTAGGAATTATTGAAATGGTCCAAATGTTAGCACATATTCATTTCCAAAAGGCAAAGAGTTACATAAAAAATGGATTTCAGTTATCCAAAAATGTGATTTTATTCCAACATGAAATACTAAGGTAAAAAAATCTTTATTGAATAAAATAGTATACTGTGATTTTTTTCCTAGTGCATTTTAATTAGTTTTTTAACTTTTGTAAATGAAGGTATCTGAACTGCATTTCTTATCATCTGACTTTGAATCACCAAGCTATGATAAAAAAACAGGACAATTGATCAGTACACCATTAAAAAACAAGAAGTTGAGAAAAGGAGCAATTCCTTCAATTTTTCCCAAATTTCCAATGTCTTCAACCAGCAGGAGGAGAATGTTATGCACATATCACGAAATAATAACAAAATTTTACGAGAAAATAATTTTCTGCAAGTGTCATAGTGGAGAGCATTCAAACAAATGAACAATATATTAACTGGTTAAATCAAAAAGATGATGATCAGTCCTTCCAGTATCCTGATTTTGGTAATATACATAGTGGCTGGAATGGAAATGTTCTCACACTGCTTCATTTAAGGCTTTGAAAAAACTACATTACATTGAAAATAATTCATTGATAAAGCATGGCTATGGTTTGAAGGTATATTCTCCTTCAATAATAGAAAGATAAAATGTTAAGCTTGCTTTATAAATATTTAATAGATTTGTGTCATATGGATTATATTCATTGGGTGCTGAAAATAATATTCCAAATTTTGAAAGCATAGCCAAATTAATTGATTATATCAGTACTTGGTGAGAAATTATGAATGTTAAGACTTTTTTGAAGGGTATTAGAAAAAAAATAATTACATGGAACTACTTACAAATTCACCCACAAATGTTAAAAATGTCTTTCTTAATGAATTTATGATTGGTTTGATATATGGGAGAAAATTGACTGCAAAAAAAAGCAAATTAACAAAAGAAACTCATGAGGCTCCAAAGCTAACTACTTACCGTTTGCTTGAATTATATAATTATTGCATAAGAGAGTTGGAATTACAATACATATTACCAGGCAAGATTCATACTGATAAAATATTTGAGAATTCTACCAAGAACGAATATATCATTGTAGGGAGAAAAATCACATAACTTCGTAAAAATAAGTCGTAGCTTATTTAAGTTGATTGCATTCGATTTGGAATGATAGATACATCTAAAATCGTTTAAATAATTGCATTCGATTCGGAATGATAAGATACATCTAAAATCGTTTAAAATGCTGCATTATCTTTAAAAGTTTTGCAGAAAATCATAAAAAATGTGATTCTGAGCCCCAAATTTGGAACCCCATAACTTGAGAATGGAACTTCTGCACCATATGGAAACTTTACCAATAAACTTAGGAGTGTTTAATTAGGAAGGAAAGGTAAAAGGGAGGTCGAAATTCAGCTGGGATTTTTCTCCTGTCTTACCAAAACTTTGATTACATTAAACTATAAGATAACCAATCTACAGTATTGTTGTATATTAATCTAGGGAAACTTACCATCAAGTTCAAATTTTGTGCCTATTGCAGCCTAATGACACATCTTTGTATTATATTCTTGTTTACTTTAAAGAAAGTTGTATTTTCGGAATTCTAAATAGTATTTCTAAGTTTCTCCTACGTTTACAACATGCTTCTACTGTTTTGTCTAAACTACGACGCAAAAAAGAGTTAAGAAAAAAAACATTAAAGTTATAAATCATTACTTTTCTTAAGATTCGTATAATCTATCTGACTTAAAACACGAAAGAAATTAATAAAATAAGAGCTTTTTATTATTCATAGCATTAAATGCGCAGAACCTAAAAGTCTTGAACTGAAAATTTTTCTTGGTCTGCACACCACCATCTTAGCTATTGACTTGATAAAGTACTTTATGCCTCTAAAAGTTCTTTAAGGGACATCCGTTAACTTAACGTACTTTAACTCTTAACGTATTTTAATATTTCATGTCTGGAAAGCATTATTCCGTTAAATTCGACCTTAAAGTACTTTAAGCGGTCTAGTCTGTAATGGGTATTAGTTCAAGTTTAAATATATAAAATTTATTTAGATATAAAAAGTAAAATTATTTTAAATATGAAAAGTAAATATTTGTTTATTTTTGTCGTGAAGGAATGGCAGCTTCAATTTTAATTGAAAAAATACAAGTAAAGATTGTTATAAACTTATTTAAAGTGAAAATTTCAAAAAAAGTTCAAGCTAGTTTCAGTGCTGTAACTGAAGAGGGTCAGAAAGACTGAAATGCATCTTACAGTTTGTGAATTATGTTTTATAATTTATAAATCTTTTGTAAATATTTTAGTATTTTAAGAATTATTTAGCACTTAAATATATTTTAATATAGTTGGAAAATCATTGTAGAAATTTTTTCATTGAATTGTAAAGTAGTAAATAAATTTATGTTTAAAAGTTAGTTATTCCTATTTCCTGCATGCACTAAAATTACAGTGATAAAAAATCTGTTAAAAACAAAAAAACAGATGTGGCGTTGTTCCAGTTAAATCAAATGTACATATCACTTCTACCTTTGAATTACTGAATTATTATTTCTGTTATTTTAAATTGATTCTAATTGTTTAATTGGATATGATGATTCTAAATTTACATTTATGTTCTATTGACTATTATTTTCAAACTAACATTTAATCTAAATGAAAGTTATAGAGGACCAAATTTTACCACAATGATTCTTGTAATAAGAGATTCAGCAATTATATTATTTCACTTAAATCAGTAGCATTTCTTCTCATTAGTTCATAGTAGGTCAGAACAAAGTCAATATAGAACCAAGATTGCCAATTGTAATTATAGAACCCTTTAAATAGAAATAATACAATACAAACCTCAAGGGAACTTTATTCCAAATTTTCTTCAGATAAATTAGTTAAAAATTCTAGTTTAATTAATTATTAAACTAGAATTAATAATTAATTTAATTAATAGACGGTGCCACTCATTGATTTAATAAAATAATAAATATTCTAATTACGAGATGGGTGTAAGCACCACACATTGATTTAATAAAATAATAAATATTCTAATTACGAGATGGCGCTAAAATTAGTCTAAATTCGTTCAAATCATTAAAATTACTGTTAAAGTTTCAAGGGATATAATTTGGCAAATCATTAAAATTTCTATTAAGATTTCAGGAGATAAAATAAGGCAAGATAATTAGGTTCATTTTGAAACAATACATTTAATAGTTCATTATTAAAATGCTTTCAGCTTTTTCTGACCCCTCTTCAATTTTTTTATTTTACACAAAACAGAACTTAAAACATGTTGAATTCCTATTCAAACATATTAAAAATAAATATTTTAGAATTTAAGAATATTTTTTGTATCAATGGAATAATTAATTTTAACAGTTTTGAGAAATTTTTTAAGCATTTCATTAATTATTAATAAATATGATTTATAAATCATAATCAAACAAATCAAATCAAATAATATTTCTTGCTCACTTTCCACATCTTCAAGCATGACAAACTATGCTATGCTCTCCTAACCATCTACAATTAATCTATTTAATTGAAGACATAAAAGAATATTTTCAGATAATGAAAAATCAAAGAAAAATAAGCTTTTAATCAAATAAATAGGTAATCATTAAAACTATGATTTATATTCTCAAAAATTTTTAAATTCAAATTCTTTATGCTTTATTTAATATTTTGTATATCTGAAATTCATTAATTATAAAATATAACTAGGTATATATTGCTGTCTAGATTTTATTTCTTTATGCATTTCTTTTATATATATATTTAATGATTACCTTAGATTTAAATAAATACAATTTTTAAATTTTCATAAGACTGACCTGATTCCCAATGGGCCAATTTTATCACCATTAATAACACCATTCTGAAGCAGATGTGCAACAGTATAATATGCCATATAGATAGTTGAATCTGATAGAGATTCTATCAACCACTGTTGATCCCATGGCATTCTGGTACCTAAAATAGGAGAATTATCAAACCATACTAAAAAAAAAAAAATGAAACTGCCTATAATATTACATAACTCACCAAGACCATAAGTTCGAGAACAAGCATGCTCATGAAGCCAGTCTAAAGTTGCTAAGAAGTTTTTATACACTTCATCTGAATAAGTTTTTATGTTATCGAGAGCAATTTTAGCTTGAGCTTTCCAATTTGGTTCGCCATAATTTAGAAACCTAAAATGTATTTTATTCATATAAAGCATGTTTTAAAGATAATTTAAAAATTAAAATATTTACCATTGATTGCACAATGCTACAACACATTCATCCCCAGAACGAGATATGACTTGCTTTTCTGGTTCCATATAAATAACAGCTTCATTCTATTATAATAATTAAAAAATTTATTATTATGAGAAATATCATTAAAATAAAACAAGTGATTATAATTAATATTAATCCTATTATAATATACTAGATCATTACATTGTTTCATCTTATTTATATATGTATTACACAAGCTCTTCGAGCAGGGAAAAACTCGTCATCTTCACACTAAACTCCTTTATTAAAGCACTTTCGGCTCTACCGATACCTCATCAGTATAACATTACAAACTAGTAACTTGGAATAAACATCAAATTACAGTTATTTATTCAAATATACATTTAAGTTTAAAAAATAATAGCACTTACTGTGGTTGAGTTACTGCTTCCTTTTTATATACGATTCTTTTGTACTGCAAATGTTTTCGGTCCCTCTGACCATCATCAGGCTAAGCTTCGTAAAATATCGTTAATTCAAACATTGAAAATCGTTCTTGTACAGATTCAAAGTTAAACATAAACAAAAAACAAAATAAATACATTTGATAGGAGTGGACTCACCCAAAAGAAATGATTGTAAATGCTGTGATATATACATATGTAATCTTAAACAAATTTGTATCATTTCACAAAAGTTGGTTTTTTGAGCCTTGAAAATCAAAGAAAATTTTTGACAAAATTGTTTGAGGATAGTTTTGTTTTAATGATCTTTATTGTGAACAAGGTCATGATACTGAAAATACAATGAGGATGATTTTATGGACTGCATGTAATATATTTCTGAAAAAATTTTCTTTAATGAAGAATGATACAAACTGTACTAAAAAGAAAAGAAATTCTTGAATATGCTAAATAAAAAATTCTTTAATTTGTTTATTTCATTATATTGCATTTTGACCAATGAAATTTTCAGGTTAAAATTTTGTAAATTGATTGTAAGATGTTAATATATATTATTATATTCTAATTACAATAATGAGTCTATACATACTGTATATATGTATTTCAGTTTCATATAGGTCTATTTTATACAAAGAAATGATTATTATTGATATATATAAAAGAAAATCATAAAAACGACAAAATAAAAATAAAAAATTCTGTATTTTCTATATTTTATCGATTAAGTTAAATTAACTTCCATGCAAACTATATCTATGAATGGCCTACTGCTGATGATGTCACAAACTCCGCAATCAGGCTTTGAGTAGAGGTGGTATTGATTAAATTGTGTGTTGGTAGAGTGGATTGTTAACTCTAATAAATAGTCATTATTATAGCAATCTACTTGAATATATCATTAATTTCACTCCTATTCTTTTTATGATCATTGATTTATAGATTGACTTCTTTCATTTGGTACTACTATTACTGGACTTTACAAAATTAAAATTATACCATTTTGCGACTCGAAATCATCTTGCTTGCAAGCTATTTTGTGTATTTTTCGTGTCTATTATTCTTCTTTTGTTGTTTTATTACTGTTCTTTAGTCTAACTGATGATCAACCTACGTATGCTAATTTTTTATTCGGAGAAATGATCATTGGTGTATAGAGTTCATCACAAATGTTTTCACCAACAGAACTTTCTAATTTTGACACACGACTATAGATTGACAGACATCTTGACCAACTGAGAAATCATGTAGAAAAATTTAAGGATGAATATATTTTGGTATTTCGATTACAGACATAAACAGTCAAACAGATGGATGAGGAGACGACTGAAATCAGACTGATTGATGATCGATCAACTACTCACTCACCTCCGCTGAATTTCCCTAAAATCATTAAACTATCCAGTGTTAAATAGCAGGTTAAAAAAAGGATATTCTGTTTTATTTTCACGTGTGAGAGACAGCGTCATGTCACAAACATTGCTGACAAAAAAAAAATAGATTAAAATGGAAGATGTTTGTAAAATTTATTGATTTTTGTGTTATGTTAATTATTGTATATCCTCCTTATCTACTAATTAATGCAAAATTATCGTCTGAAAGATAAGATCTAACTTAACCTACCAGAAAGTCCACATCTTAGGTGGATATATCGTGCCATCTATTGAATAAGTTATAAAATTATGCAATATTTAAATTTTTTAATATTTTTTCAGAACGGATATTTTAAAAAAATATTTAATAGTCACAAACTCTAAATTCAGCTGCTAGAAACTCAAATCAAAAGGATTTATAGTTTCATTGTATAGTTTTCGAACTATTTCAGTCTAAAGTTGTACGTGACACTAATGAGGATAAACAAATTATTATATAGATTACCTAATGTTATCATTAATAATTTCGTTACATTAATTAATAATTACATAATTACGGTGCTGTTATGATAAATTCACCCTTAGGTACTATTCGATTTTTATACAGCCTAGTTCATCCTGAAAACTGTTTATCTGGCCCGCAGCAGAAAATAATTGCCCACTCCTGGTGTATAGCCAAGCATTAAATATGTTTTCAGGCAGTTTATCATTAATAATGTTACTAAAATTTTTTCTTTTTATAATTTATAGAGTTTTAGCAACAAATCTATCCTCCTCTTGTGCTTTTGTAATGAAAATCATTAGGCAAACAGCCTAATGATTTTCGTTTTGTGCCAATTTACTTTGATGTTATATTCATAAAATCTTTTTGAAAGAGCAATTCTCATGTGTGCTAGTCTAATATCTTTTTTTTAAATTCTTCTAATCTTTCACTTAAATATTTCTTTGTTACCCCAATATAAAACTCTTCTTTATCAAGTTCATTATTATTGATTGATATTTGATATATTCCTTTTTTTTCTGCATTTCTTGTCTTTTATCTTTTTCATTTCTGAGTAATTTTACTGAGAAACAAAAAAGGGTAAAAGACAAGAAGAATATATTGCATAAACATTTGAAGTATCAAAAAGTGTGTACTTCATTGGTACCCAACAGACTTTCAAGTGAACAAAAGACATGAATACGGGTCTCTCTATCTGCAATATTTGTCTCGTTATAATGAGGAAGGTTACTTTTCTATAGTGTTATTATGGAGATGAGTTTTAATGTCATCATTATTAGCCAGAAATGAAACAACAAAGTTTCCAGTGGAAACATCCAGTTGCCACCACCAAAAACAATCTGTGCAATTCTCAAGTGCTAGAAAGATATTTTTCTTCAATCAACAAGATCCACTACTTATTGAATTTATGCCAAGAGGATCAGCAAGTGTTTGAGCTCATCAGTGAATACCTGGTTGCCCAAGTGGACATTCGCCTCTCCTCTCTCATATGTGTTCAAGAGGCTCCACCTCTTATGGAGAAGCCCCAAGCCATATGCCTTGTCTCCAAGTTCCCCTTGGAAGGCAAGGCAGGTGTGCCATAACTTCTATATAACAAAATTATGATGATGATTCACTCAACTGTGGTAGAGAAAATTGTTTTCATGTATCCTTTTAGTGGCATAAATTGAAAGATTAAAACTATGAATTCATTTTTGTTTCTAAATACTTTCTAAGACATTGTTTATTTCCATTAAAATAAGTCTAATTGAATTTTTCTAAATCAAATCATGTGAACAAATACAGGAAAGTACTATTTGCAATACATTGTAATATAATGGACTTGTATTTTTACAAATCTCCAATTTATGAACTACATGCTTTTATGAACTATTGAGTTGGACCCAAAAAGTATCCCATAGAATATTAATTAATGCCATTCCCAATTACAATCTTTCAATTTTATGAACTTTTTTGGGAATCCATATGAGTTCATAAAATCCAGAGTACACTATATCATAAAAATTTTGCTTAAATATTTCTTATAAGAAAAAAAAAGTTAAAAGTGAGTTAATATTCTCATAAACAATATATTGTTAATATAGTACAGGTATCCCTCATATAACATGGTAGATAGGTTCCTAAAAAACACCATGTTGTGTGAAACTGTATTATATGAGACCTGGAGCCAATACAAAAAAGGGAGTTATGTTCCAAAACTAATTAAAAAACAAAATTCTACATAAGAAACTTAATTTTCATTAAGAATATTAATAACACGAAACAATAAGAAAAAAAATATACATAAGACCCTCAAAAAAACAATATATGTAAAACAAAAAGAGAGAAAAAATATATACAGCCTATGTAACATTTATTTAATAATTACATCTCTTTTACTACTGGTTCAATTAAAATATGAATACTTTTTTCTTTTTAACAATATCAACTTCACTTTATGAATTTTTTTCTGCATTTAAAGTTTCTATATTTTCTGCTCGCTTTTTTACAAAATCTGTAATCTAACTGACTACAAAACAATTGTTCCTTAAGTCATCCAAAAATAATTTATGAATAAAAATGTTTCTTTTCTACTTCACATTTCTCTATTGAAGAATAAAAATTTTATTTTTTATCCAAGAACTAATGTTTGGAACACAAAATACTTAATGGTCAACAATTAACTCAATTTTCAATCAAAATTGAAAATAGATTGCATATCATCCCTCTCATAGCAAACTTGCAAAATTGTATTTATTAAATTAATAAATACAATTTTATAATTTTAGCAAAGTATTTCCCAATGATTGAATTTTATGCATTTATTGTGTCCACTGTGTAGAGTTACAAAAATTAATGAAAATGTTTGGGTTGTAGGAGAGTAACTATAATTTTATAAATGTGTTAAGTAAAAACTGTGTTGTAGAAGTGCCATGTTATGAGGCACTTCTACAACACAGAAACAATTGTTTCTGCAATTTTCAAATCATGTTAGAGCGAAATCATGTTGTAAAAAACCATGTTACAGAAGAGCTACCTGTATAATCCAAATATAGTATATTTATTTTAAGATCACATAAAAGTCAAATGTTTTTCTTTCAGGTGGAAACCAATTAAATCTTTATACCAGTGCTTCTCAAACTATGGGTAGTGACCCAAATGGGATTGCGAAGCGAAATGCTGGGGTCGCAAAAATTAAATTCGAACCCTTGAATTTCAGTTTATATGTAATTTCACAAACGCCCAATATTTAACATCTGATAGCATATGAATTTTCAGTGTAGTTGGTTGATTGTGTTCATCTTAATAATGCCCAATATTTAACGTATGACAACACATGAATTTTCAGTGTAGTTGGTTGATTGTGTTCATCTTAATAAGTGTGTCAAATGATTTATGTACAATCGGATGCAAAAAGGTTTTCACTTTTCTGGAAGGAGTTCGGCTTCCTTTCAATTTACAAATTCATCATGCATTAGTCTGAACAGGTTTGGCTATCTACAATGCAACGATAGAAGCTTCCATATCATTACAAGTTGTGTAAATGGGGGTGGTAGGGATAAAACAATTAATCAGATAAAACAAACAATTCAGACAGAAAATTATTAATACTTCGTCGTATTAATACTGAGGTTGACATTATAAATATTAATGTAATAGGTTTGTACAGAATAATTATAAATATTACTTGAATTATTAACCGATAAGTCAAGTAATACTTAGTAGTAAGTGATCGTCTGCGTGTAATAAACACTATTGTCGTCGTCTGTGTTTTTGTGGAATATTTAAAGAAAACAATGCCTCGTCCTACATCTAAGGATGTTAGAAAATTAATCATTCATCATAGGCAACAAGGCAGATGTATTAATGATATTGCAAGCATCGTTGGAGTATCAAGTAGAACAGTGTTGAATATTATTAAACAGTATCATGAAAGAGGGACTATATCTCTTTGCAAATCATCTGGAAGACCTCGACTAACAACTTGTCAAGATGATGCTTATCCAATAGAAAAGTCTGAGGAAAGTCCATTCAAATCGGCAGAAATACTATGTTCAGAATTAGGTTTATCAGTTTCGATAGACACTATGAGAAGACAGTAAGTATGCATTTAAGGTATTTTCTAACTCAAACTAGAGATTTTCATAGCAAATTAGAAATAATAATGGCAAATAATCATATGTAAAAATAACTTTTTAAATAGAGATTAATGTTAACATTAATACTTCTCATGATTAGATTACGAAAGAGCAATCTGAAAAACAATTATTAACACCACGAAATATAATGGATCGCATTGGCTTTGCCTATCAATACCAGCATTGGAATGACTCTGATTGGGCATCTGTAATATTTATGGATGAGAAGTCTTTCAGCAGTGACCACAGTGGAGATGTTTGGGTCCATAGACCTGTAGGAAAAAGATATGAAAGCCGCTATGTGCAGCCTCAGAGTACTAGCGGAAGATTTTCTCTAGGTAAGATTTATTCTCTAATGTTTAATTTATATTTTACAATTAACAGGATGAAGCATTATCAATGAGCAATTGAATGGTTAAC
>AYEL01091475.1:0-30227 GCA_000484575.1 Olivierus martensii
TCGGGAAGTCTTTAATAGCCTTCACGGTTGTCCATTAATGGACAAATTTCGTTCTTTGAGATAATATGACTCAGATAAGTGACTTTTCTTTTGGCAAATTTGCATTTAGAAATTTTAAACGTATATTCTCTTCGTATAAAGCATCCAATACTAATTCAATATGTTTCATATGTTCTGAAAAGTTGAGCGGATTTTGGATGGTATCAGCAATTATACCCGTTAACAGTTTGAACATCGTTGGTAGACATGTGATCGGGCAATAATTGCTGGAAATGACCCCCTTGTTTGGATCTTTCATTATGAGATAGGTCTTACCTGTTGTTAACCAGTCATCAATTTCGCCTTCTCTTATAATTTTATCCAATTGTTCTGCTAGTCTTGAATGCATGCTCGTTAGATGTTCAACCAGAAGCCATGCACTTCATCTGGTCCTGGGGATGTCCAGGTTTTGATCTTCTTGGTTTTTATCATTTGGGAATTTATATTTATTCCCTGTAGGCCGATGATATTTTGGTCTGATTTAACAGAATTTATCCAGCTTCCCTTTTTGTTATAGCTCTTAAGATTGTCCCAAATCTTCTGCCAGAAGTGTAAGGTTTCAATGACAGAGGGCTTTAATGGATTGTCGAATATCTGATCGGCAGCTGTGTTATCAATCAATTGGTAAAATTTCTTTTGGTTAAAATCAGAAAAGCTTATTTTGTTGGAACTGTGTTAGTCAGTCTTCATAGCGATTAATCTTTTTTGCGACTGCAGTTATTTGCTGCTTAATAATTTCCAAGGTTTCTTTGATTTTCCTTGTATCCAGGTGGTATTTTTTTATCAAGTAGCCCTTGACTTTCTCATTTGTTAGCTTCTTTTCTTTCATTTCTTTTAGCTTACTTGCATCAGATCTTAACCTGTTAATCTTAACTTTCCAACCTTGTTTTCCATTTGGTTGCAACCGCCTTCTTGTCTTTTCTTACCTTATTCCATTCTGGTAGCAGTTCTTCAGTAGCTACAGCTGCTGCACTGTACATTAGTTGGTTAATTTCTCGCAAGGTCTTACTTTCGATCTTTTCTATTGCAGCATTTATGTCACAAATTACTTTTTTGGTATAAATTTTATTTCCGGTAACCTGGGTCTTTCCTGGCACGTTTTCATATGGTTCAAGATTTTAGCTTTCAGCCTTTCTTGGTTTACGCTCAGTGGCTGCCTGTTGATTTGCAATGATGGAAAAAGAGAAACCTGTCCTTGGGCAAGTGCCGAGTTTGGTGACTTGACAGTTACAACTCATTCTCTGTTGCGACCACTACCTCTGATTCACTAACATTTTGTATTTCTTCAATTTCTTTAGCTTGAATATTATTTTGTATTTCACTCAGTTCGAGGTCAGTGAAATACTTTGTTCTTGCAATGAACCTTCGTTGATCAGCGAGCCTCTGCTCCATTAATCTGAATTCTGGATGCAATTCTTTCCAAATATTATGCATTCTCTTGATGTAGCCCCTTCTATTTGGGCTTGCCTTATAATAGCAAATCATAATGGCTTTATTGGTACTCCTTGAAAATTTTTGTCTAGAATTGGTGTTGCATTCTAGCTTGTTTTTGGTTTCTTCACAATTATTTTCTTTCAGTAGCCCTTCAGGGGCCGGCCCTGGTTGCTCAGCCAGTTGCCCTTAGCCCTGTAACTCACTTAACGCCAGGTGGCCAGGAACTCCACCATCTAACGCGGTCCTTGTAGACCCGGGCGACAACCAATCCGGTATAGGATTATTTCTTGTCCTTCTAACCATTTTGCTAGGAGGCACTATTAGTCTGGCTCCTCTGCAGTGGCCTGCCTATTATGGTTGAACTTGTATAGTATAGCCCACTGCTTCATTGAAGCACACAAGCCCCTCCACCACGACAAGGTGGTTTATTAATATTATTATTATTATTATTATAGTACTGTGAGGAAGTTAACTCTGACCCACAGATTACTAATACAGATGGGACACTTAGCTAAAAACAAGGAAATTTCAGTACCACAGCGCGTCCTCAGTTAGGTGATTTAGTGTATTTTTTCTTGAATGTAAAAGTTTTATAATTTTTCAAGACATTGACTAGTATTAATATTTCCAAAATCATTTAAATAATAATGGATAGTTTGTTATTTTAAAATATAGGATTATATTGAATAATAATATTACGTAGTAGTCTGTTTCCCACAAGCAGCTTTGGTTTCTAGTAGCCATCTTGTTTTTCTTAAGACGTTTGGTGGTAGCTCATGGATCGAAGTTAACTTTAGTTATTATAAATAACTAAAGTTAACTTCGATTCACGAGCTACACTACAATTCCTTTTTATAAAAGGAATTGTAGTGTAGATTGGAAATTATGGGCCATATTCTCCTTCATATAAACAGGAAGAAGATTTTGGAATTTATAATATTATACAACGTATTTCCTGCTGAGAGAGAGAACTCACCACGAGCTACACTACAATTCCTTTTATAAAAAGGAATTGTAGTGTAGCTCGTAGATATAAAAAAATAAAAAATTTATGCTCCTTTTATAAAAAAATTATGGGCCATATTCTCCTTCATATAAACAGGAAGAAGAAGAAGATTTTGGAATTTATAATATTATACAACGTATTTCCTGCTGAGAGAGAGAACTCAATAGCACTGAGGAATGTATTAATTGCATTGTAGTTGCTAACAATCATAAATAAATTACCATTAAAAGTATCAATAATGCTAATTATCCTAACAGTTATATGATTCTGCAAATCTCAGAATCCTGTCTGGCTAGGTCATCTAACTTTTGGAAAGTAAATTCTAAAAATAAACTAATAAATCTAACATTACATGACAAAATGAACAATAGGAACTTCATGATTGTTAAAAATAATGAACAAGTGTTAGAACTAAATATTAAAAAGATATTAGTGTGCTTACAATTAGTAAATAAAATAAATTCTAAAAACAAGTAAAGTTAAATAATAATAATAATTTATTGAATCCAAAAATACTTGCAAAGTGTTAAAATGCTTTACTGAAACAACAATAAAGCAGCAAATAAGTTAGTAATGAAAACTTGTTTAATGATTAATCTAAGATCCAAAACAACAATAAATTTATTAATCAACAATAATCAGAATGTTCTTTTTACAAACGAGAACATTAAACTTAATGTTCTCGTTTGTAAAAAGAACATTCGAAGTTTTGTGAGAGCTGATGATGGCACTTATGCCAAAAGCGCAACTCTAAATAAAAAATTGTTTGGAAGTTTTTTACATATTTGGTCTGCTTACTAGTGCTTTGAGTTACCTCAATTTTTACAGTTAAGTACCATAAAGAAAGCAGTAAATTTCACAGAACCGAAAGTAATGTTGTATATAATAGAAACAACACTACTTGTAGTCAAGAAGCACATGAAAGAAATAGGGATATTTATGGAGTGAATCAAAAATTATGGATAATACACATCACAAAGAGAAGGATGAAAAGAGATTTAGCAAATATACCAACATAAGAAAACTTTCCCTATTGTTAAAATCATTGATGGTGAATGTCTTCTACAGTATTAAAATATTTTTAGACCAATAATTACATCTAGTATTTAATATATATATATTTATGTTATGTATAATAAACATATAATAAATATAATAAGTAACAAATATGTATAATAAACAAGTAATTATATATAAATATATGTTATTAAAGCTTTTATGATTTGTTCTGATTTTTATTGCAATTATTTAAAATTTTTAACATATGTATTCTATGTTCTTTTTCTTACTATTATGAAGTGATAACTAGCAATGGATCTGAAGATTCAAAAGCGCTTTGCATTAATTTTTTGTTGTAATTAATAAATTTTATTTAAGCTACCTTTAGTATTTTGAAATAATATAACCAGGAATTAAAAATATTCTTAAAATATTCATCAATGTCACAGTATTTTTTTTAACTTCAGTGGTGGATTATGTCCAGCAATAAGTTGTTAATAATAAGTACCCCTTTCTGTAATTTTTGTAATTCATCTGTGAATTTTCAAATAGTTAGTTGATACATAGATAATTTCCAATGTAATTGTTGATGGGCTGTCTCTACATGGTTATTGGTCCAATAATTTTGATTCATTGTTCACTGAAATAAAGTCCACATTGGTAGAGAAAACAAAAAGAGCAACTTCCATTTTTTATGATTTAAAAGATCAAAGCAATTATCTTTAAATTAATTAAAAGTGGGAGAAGTTCTATTGGCAAATCATTTGCCAGAATATCAACATACAGTAGTCTCCTGCCAACTGTGGGAATTATATTATAACTGAGGAGGTTCCTGCAAAATATCATGATTGGTGAAGTTGATTTTCTATGAGAAATGCAGGATTGGGGAATAAGTAAGAAAGTCAAACATTTGAAATACTTTTTATTACACATAATACTCTTAAAATACAAGAACACACTTAAATAAAAATAATCCATAAAAAACTATTTACATATATTAAATTTAAAATAATTTGGTTGAAACAAATTTCTAGGCATCGGTGCTGGTTGATAAGTAAGAGCCACTATCAGATGATTGCTTTAAGTAGTTCAAAAGAGATGCCTGCTTCATTTTCTT
This sequence comes from Olivierus martensii, assembly GCA_000484575.1. NCBI lineage: Eukaryota > Metazoa > Arthropoda > Arachnida > Scorpiones > Buthidae > Olivierus > Olivierus martensii. Next base: position 4,596 of record AYEL01091475.1, read on the forward strand.
CTGAAACTCTTTTTGTAACTGTTTAAATGGAGCTAATAAATCTTCCAAACCTTAAATGTAAATTATACATTATGCATTACTTCCAAACCTTGTTTTATTTTTAAACTTCATTCTATGTTGGGATTGATTTCAAGGAAAATTCTGTGAGATTATGATTTCTTTAAGTTAGAAGGACTCATTTACTCTTCTCATCTTTGTTCTTCTTGTTGTCATCTTTTTCCTCACTAGATCTGATTAGTTCCTCCAATTCCTCTTCAGTTAACTCTTTATTGTGTGACTGCAGTAGTTATTTTACTATTTCCTTAACTTCTGGGAGTTTATGTTGGGCAAATTTATTCATACACTCCTTCCACAGTTTAGACCAACAGCCATTCAGAGTTGATTGATTTACTTTATTAAGCAAATCTTTAATAATGATGATGCAGTTAGCAATGTTAAACTGTTTCCAGCAATCTGTGACTGTCAGATTTAGGTCATTTTCAATAGCTTCCAGTATTCTGTGTAAATATGCGATGTATATAATATAGCTTGAATATTTCTATAATTCCTTGGTCCATTAGTTGTATGAGTGTAGTATTTGGAGGCAGAAATACAACTTCAACATTTGGTGGGTGAATCAAAGTATCTCAAAGTGTCCTGGAGTATTATCCAAGATCAACATCTTCAAGGCCAGGCTTTTCCTGGATAGATACCACTCAACATCATGAATGAAGCAATTATTCAGTCAGTTCAATGTGGCAGTTACCCATGCTTTCTTGTTTGCATACCAAAATACTGAAAGATGGCATTTGGTTTTACTTTTCAAGGCACATGAGTTCAACAAGTGATACACTAGCATTGGTTTCACCATACAATCACCTATTGCATCAGTACATAAAAGCAGAATGGCATGATGTTTTTTGCCCTTTAATCCTGGTGCAGTATGTTCTGCTTTTAAGATGCAAGTTCCAATAGGCATGCATTTCCAATAGAGACTCATTTATCTGCATTGAATGTCTGTTCAGGTAGGTATCCTTTATAATCTAACAACTATAAAAATCAGCATTTGTGAGCAGACCAAAAAATAAATAAACTTTCTAAGATAACAAAGAATAACTTTAATGAGAAATGCTTTTGGCATTATCACGCCCTCATCAGCTCATACATTTATAACTTTTTTATAATTCTAGAACACAGAACATATATATATGTTCTGTGTTCCAGAATTATAAAAAAGTAGAACATATATGTGATAATATATATATATAGTGAGAATATATATGTGATAACGCCAAAAGTGTTTCTCATTAAAGTTATTCCTTGTTATCTTAGAAAGTTTATTTATTTTTTGGTCTGCTCACAAGTGCTGATTTTTATAGTTGTTAGAATTACTTTAACCTATAAGAGCAGTAAGAAAGTTTAAAGAATTTGGTATCCTTTATTTTCAATTATTTTTTTTAATTGTTCTGGATGAGTCTTCATAGCATTATGGTTAGCTGAGACTGTTTCTCCAACTATCTATATGATATGAACATTATAATGATGGAGGATGTATGCAAACCATACTGTATTAGTTTTAAATTTAGACTGGCTGCCTTAGTTGTATATTCTCAGTACTTTTTCACATATCACTGAACTACTTAAAGGAATTCTCTTTTGTGTTTGGTTTTCAATCCAAATATTAGGTGCCTTTTCAATTAAAAAAATCAGCAAAATGCAGTATTATCAAACTCAAACCTATAAAATAATCTAATGTTTGGCTTAATTTAACTTCTTAATTAGACCCATAAACATATCTATATAAGTGAACTTGCTCATTTACCATGGTGGACCATCTTCATCTGTTGAAATATATCCCTATTCATAGTTACAATTTTGGACTGAAAATTAACAGAGATAGAGATACCTCACCCAGCAGACAGAAAGGATAACTCAGCCTGTGGGTGGAGAATAGAAGGAACTGTCAATTCTCTGGGTCAACAAGTCAAAAACAACTCCTCTGCTTGTCAAACAGGAAGCAACTGCTGATTATTTTTACTCTTCAATCTCTTCTCAAATTATTGTTTCTCATCCAACCAATCAATAAAATGTTAAAGTTCAAACAGTGCTCATCCTTCAAATAATATTGAACTACCTCTTAACTCTGATAGGTGATGGAAAACTTGTCAAGTGAACTTTTTATTACTAATATTTTCTCATGACCAGTTAATCTGAGTCATTTGATTTGTTTTAATATAATTTTGAGTTTATCTGGAAAGGAATGCTTTATAAGTGCTTTGTCTACAACGAGCTTGACCCTTCCCATTCAAAAATGAAACAATTCCCATAAATAAATCTGAAATATTTTAAACCAGTTTATCTTTTTCAGCTAGTTAAATGTTTATTATTTAATTGATTTTATCAAATCCATTTCTAAATGATGTTAGCAGTATCATTCTACCAGGTGCTAAAATGCCAGATAAATTAACAGAACATATCTTGATATACTCTTACAATATTCAAGTTACTTCTAGATTTTTGTAGTCATATATTTACAATTCCAACAATTCAAGTAATGTAGAAATTATATTTAATTATGTGAGGATCCCACAGCAAATGGCTGAAATAAATTATGTACAGTCGATTCCACTTAATTGGGCCACCAGTTAATTGGGACAGCTGCTTTTTTGGTCCAAACTCATAGAACAAAAACCAAACTAATACATAATTTAAACACTTAATTGGGACTACTTTTCGCCTAATTGGGACAGTTGTAGAAAAAAATTTTAGCAATTTTTGACATATTTTACGGATTTTTCAAAAGTATGTCAACACTATGTACACTAATATTTAGCAACACTAGTGTGATGCAAATCAGTTATATATTGTCATGTGTCTGGCAAGTATGCGCCTGCTTTAATTTTATTTACAGTGTCGATTTTACTTAAAATTTTTAAATCTGTCAAGATGCCAAGAAATGATTTTTTATACTTTCAAATAAAATTGCTTTGCTTGATAAAATTAAAAGCCAGCATTTAATATAAACCATTGTAGACTTGCTACAATGATAGCTACTGTGACAAAATCATACAACAAAAGACAGACTACATTTGCATTTTTGCAGAATTAAAATTTGAAATTGTAAAATTTATCATGTATGTATTTATTTTTTCCTCATTATTTATAGTACAAATATATTCTATATTATGGTTTAATAAAGCATTAAAAATAGGTACCTAATAATTATTTTTTACCTACATATTTATTTACTTACGTATTACATATTTTATTTTAAAATTTATTATTAGTTCATTTAATTGAGGCAGCCGCTTAATTGGATCAAAATGGTTCTGATGTGTCCCGATTAAGCAGAATCAATTGTATATCAAAAATCTTAGTATTTTCAAATAAGATCATGAGTAAGTGATGCAGGGATCCAGGATAGAAGAATTGATTTAGAAATGCATATAAAGCAAATAACATATATTTATAAAAAAAAAACACAATATTAATATACTTTGCTTGAGAGAGCTACTCACCATGGAGATCACACCTGGGAGAGAAAGAGTAAGCAAAAAAGCTACATCATTTTTTCATTATCCTTTCTGTTTTCATTCTCTAATCCTTATCGGACAACCACTGATAGGATAGGACACAGATTCATCTTTCTCTACTACATTTTTCTCACTTTCTTCTCAAATGTGTTCTTTTTTCTGTCTTGATCACATCTTGTCTGTCCTTTCTTCTCCAAGGATGAACTTATCTTTTGTTTATAATTCAATAAGAGGCAAACATGTCTTATTGTTTGGCAAAAAATGATCTTATTTCATCATTGTTCGATGAAATTGATCCTTCTCTTTCTCCAGACATCTCCAATTTTTATCAAAAATTAATTTGAATAATTATGAGATTCCACCAATTAAAATATATATTGCATTATTCCATTAAGGCTCACTGGATTACAAAAATATTGTCAATAACTAAATAAGTAATTTATGCAATTAAAATAATTATTCATTAAAAGCTATATCTAATATTTATGTAATTTTAACATTGTAATATTAAAAGTAAACTTATATAATCAATTAGATACAGAAATTATTCTAATATATCTCTTTTTAGCAACAGATCCTTTTATCACTACATCTCAGTGCATGTTGGCAAACGGGAATAAATACTAAAATCTTTTATTCATCTATTTATTATTTATAATTTATAATTTACAATATATATTTTTAACAATTTACAAATTAAATTTATAAAGTTCTTAAATTATATTAAAATTTTTTGACAATTACAAAGTTCTTAAATTGTATTAAAATTTTTTGGCAATTACAATTTACAATTTATACTTTTATTTTATATGGATAAAAAATATATTAGAATTTATACATTTAGACAATGTTTATTTAACTTTATGAAATACAATTAATGTTATATAGCTGAAAAACTTTGGAAAAATGCAATAAATACATTATAGATACCTATATTATCAGTATATATCAAGTGCTGGATTTGATACTGGATCATCTAGTATATATGAAAGTCAATTTTGTTTTAAAATTAATGGTGCATAGAGTAAATTTGATATACAATATAATTAGTGAAGAAAATAAACAAAAAAAAAAAATGCAGATTTAAACAAATTACAGTGATAATTAATTGATGATCAAATAATTTCTTCACAAAATGAAAAAAAATGATATAGATTTATGTTCTTCATTAAATTTTGAAAATTCATTAACTGAAAGTTCATAAACCGAGGGATACCTAGATTATGCTAATATATTGATGCTCCCCTACTTATGATCATTCAATTTATGATGATCTAATTTTACAATTGCTTTTACAATATTAGCTGGACTGGAAATATTTTTTTTGTTTTATTAAAAATTTAGTCAACTGATGGCCTCATATTAAAGCAATCATTTACCACCTTGGAAGATCTGGGTTCAATTCCAGATGACTTTATCACCTTGAAGGATCTGGAGTTCCCATTGTCTATTATTACTGGGTCATTCCATTTTAAATCAGCCAATGGTGGTCGCTGCATGATTTTTGATTTTGATGAATTTTGGCATGTTGTTTATGTATATTCCCAAAGGCTCAAAAGTATTATTATTTACTTTAAAAAAAATTTAATTTCTGAGATATGAGAAAGAATATGTATGGGGTAGACTAAAATTTGTATATTTTGTTTTTTTTTATAATTGCCTGTAGTTTTTTGTGTGATTAGCACCGAGAGGTGGAATAGGTACCACTTAAAAGCATATAGAATGAGGTTTTCAACCTTGTATATATTGTTTAAAAATTCCTGGGATTAACTAGTGTTTTGACACACCAAACTCTGCAGAGAAAGATTGCATTTTTTCATAACTTAAGAGTTTTTAACAATAACACATCTCCAGTGAAAAGAGAACCACTCTGTTCATTTTTCATCTCCCATAACCACTCTGTTTGAACAGAGTGGTTATGGGAGATGAAAAATGGATTCTGTATCACAACATTAAGTGCAAATGTCAGTGGTTTCCTAAACATATTATGCCTGCAATAGTGGTTAAATCTGGACATTTTCCACATAAGGTTTTGCTGAATGTTTAGTGAGATATGCAAGGCATAATCCATTACAAGTTTCTGCCACTGAACCAAACCATTACAGGGGAGTCTACTGTCAGCCACTAGAGCATCTGTGCACTGCTTTGTAGAAAAAAGATCCAGCACTCTTAATCATTCAACAGGAAAATGGAAATCACACATGACCAGAATGATTTGTACCAAGTTATAGGAATTTGAATGGGAAAAACTTCCCTATTTATCATATTCCCGACTTTGCACCATCTGTTTTTCAGCCTTGAACACTATCTTGCTAGGGAAAAACTTTGAAATGTCGAGGAGGTACACTGAACCCTGCAGAGTTTTTTTGGATTGAAATCCATGGATTTCAAGTCTGGCATTCAAAAAACTTGTTAAACAGTGGGAGAAGGCTGTAAGTACTGGGGCACTTATTATGATGATTAAAAGATCTGTTTCAGGTAAATTTTGTTTGTTTTCTTCATGTGTGCAAAAAACAACATTATTTATGGGATGACCTGATATATTGATGGTAAGATTGTGAGAAAAGTATATTCTGGATTTAAATTAATAAATATGCTTATGAAGTGTGCTAGAATGAAAATCTGTCAAAATGCTTGAAATGATTGTATAGTATAATCCTGATTATCCAATGTAATGTGAACAGAAGGAGCCTTGTATGATAACATAGAAGACATAGTCAGATAACATAGTCAGATAACATAGAAGGCTTGTTAAGTTATTAAATAAACTGGAGTTGAATACATTTAATGTGATGATATACATTATATTTACAACTTGAACCTATTTATTAAATACAATGACTTTTAATGAATAATTTAAAAATAAATTATAGTTCAGCTCATATTAATTTTTTAATTTTTATAATAAAACAATTATAAATAAAAGTGATTTATTGTATAATTTAAAGCACTTTTAATTTTATTTACAACTGTTTTATTATAAAAATTAAAAAATTGTAAAAAAAAAATCAACATGGGGTGAACAACAATTCACTTTAGATAATACAGAACCTTGGTTAAAGGGACTTGATTAATTACAATTCTATTATATATGAATTTATGCTAATTCGTAAACTGATATTTAGGAATGATGGTATGAAAGGCATAGAAAATAGTTGAGTATAATGGAAATGAGATATATAATCAAACCTCTTTAAGCCGCCACCATCGGTTCGAAATTCCTCTCTGGCGGTAAAGGAGGGTGGCGGTTTATGGTAACATGTGAGAAAACATGTATAGACTAGAATGACATTGTTTCATTTAATTAAAGATTGATCAGAAATAAATTGCTGAGTAGCAGAAGGATTTTTATTTTTATAGCAATAAATTGCTGAGTGGCAGAAGGATTTTTATTTTTAAATTGCTTAGTAGCAGGATTTTTATTTTTATATTCACAAATTAAAATCTTTTCGTGAACATCTAATGTCATTTTTGACATTTTTCTGAGTAAGAAACAGCAACGATACTCACACAGTTGATTTATAAAAAACGATTTAAACTGTTCTTCTTTTTCCGCAAAGTCGAGGTTATGGCTCTCCACTCTTCTCCTATTTTAAATGGTTATTTTAAATGTTAACAGATAAATTACTTAATTGCCATCTTTTCTAGTGTTTCTTTTAACAGATAAATTACTTAATTGCCATCTTCTCTAGTGTTTCTATTTTAGATAAATTACTTAATTGTCATATTCTCTAATGTTTCTATTTGTGTGACCTTGCAATTGCCATCTTCTCTAGTATTTCTATTTGTGTTGGTTGACCTTGCCATTCTACCATCTTCTCTAGTGTTTCTATTTGTGTTGGTTGACCTTGCCATTCGAATGTTTTGGCGGTTTAAACAACTGATTTGTCTACTAATAAAATGGTTTATGGCAGTTTAAACAACTGATTTGACTACTAATGAAATGGTTTTGCCTCCAGATTTAAACAACTGATTTGTCTACTAAGGAAATGGTTTTGCCTCCAGAAATGAGTGGCAGTTGGAGATTAGTGAGGTGGCGGTTTATAGAGGGAATTTCATGTTTTAACATAAAGGATGAGATTTGTTATTGGCTTTCATCAGGCAAATAATGAGGGTGGCGGTTTATAGAGGGGCGGCTTAAAGAGGTTTGACTGTACTTGTATGAAAAAGAAAGTGATTGTGGAGGATGCTAGTACAATATAGAGATGTGTTGTTGTTTGATCAGTTGCAAACTATGTTATTTCTGTGAGTATTGCCCATCCTCTTACAACAATATGGCTTGTTGTTGTAAATTTATTGTCAAGTATACAGGTATCCCTTGGTTATTAAGGTTACTAAGACCTTAAAAACTGTTAAGTGAAAGTTAGGAAATGAGTTTCTGATTTACAGTTTCATAGATCAAACAGCAATATTAGCAGATAAGTTTCTTTTTATTTTATAGATACAAATATTTTTGGCCATTAGGCCATCACCAGGTTACATTCTATCAGCAATAGAATACAAATTTTAAAAATTTAACATGGAAGAACTCATAATTACTATGGTAATAGAAAATAAATACAAAACATATTGTAACTTATATAATAATTATTATTACTTGTAGATACTTAAAATTATATGGAAAAAACAAAATTAAAAATTAAAAAACAGTTTTTATGTCTAGCAATGCATTAATTAATATTTAGGAGTCTCAGCCATCGTTCTCAATTGCATATTTCCATGAGAGGGGGCTCCAATGTCAGTTTTTCATTCAATATGCCTTTTGTCTTTTGTCTTAATAATTCTATAGATACCTCAGTTAAAGCTTGAGCCAGAACATTCAGTGTTCTTATGATTTGTGTTTCATTCCATTTTTATTTTTAAGTCTTTATCAGGGTTGCAGAGTCGGAGTCAAAGGTTTTTGGGTGGAATCTGAGTTGGAATTTTAAACTGTCAAAGTCAGACATTACAAATTTTAGGGAGTCAGAGTTGGATATTTTTAAAAGGTGAAGTTGGAGTCAGATCATTTGCTATCCAATTCTGCAACCCTGAATTGCAGAGTTGGAGGTTTTTGGGTGGAGTCAGAGTTGGATTTTTAAACTGCCTGGAGTTAGTCCTTATAAATACATTCAGTCTGGAGTTAGTCCTTATAAATTTTAGGGAGTTGGAGTTGGATTTTTTTTAAAAGGTGGAGTCGGAGTCAGATCATTTGCCATCCGACTCTTCAACCCTGGTCTATACCAATAGGCTTCTATGGCTAAGGTTGTGGTCAATTTTGTTTTAATTATATCTTTCTTATGTTCTTCTACTCTTTGGGCTAATGTTCTTTTTGTCACTCCTATATATGATATCTCCTGGTGTGTTTTTGTGTCTTTGACTAGAATTTTATACACAACTCTCTTCTCTTGTTGTTTCTTAGGAAATGCACCAAAAATTTTTAACACTAATTCCAGTGTAAAAATTTTTAATTGGTTCTTTGATATCAAAAAGTCACTGCCATTTTTCCTATTGATGTTAAAGCATTTTAAAAGCATTAATATAAAAAAAATTATGTATAGTATAATACAATAATTTATGATAGATATTACCCATTTAGCTTATTATTTGCCATTTGACTTTGAATTTCAGAGTCACAAAGTGCTCAGTGATCTTTAAATTTAAATCTAATAAAGCAATAATCTTGCCAATCATTGTGGTTTTATTTACTAGTTAAAAATTTTTAAATTTTCATTAAATATTACCTTAAATTTATATAATTCTCAAAAACCTTCATTCTGCTAAATTATTTGCAAAAATAAATTTTCTGGAAGTAAACATTGATTTCAATTTTATTTACTAAAATTCATTATTAATTATAGATTTTATTATAATAGGGGTGGCTTAAAGAGGTTTGACTGTAGTTATAAAATAGCTATTTAATATTTTTTATAAAATTTCTAATCTACATTTGATTAATACTTTACTTATAAGATACCAGGTACTCTAAAACTAACGAATATGAATAAGGAATTTGATAATTCAGGATATATATCAAAAGTTGTTCTTCTGATTAAAGAGTATCTTGGATTTAGGTAAATTTACAAAATATTTTTAACTTTTATAATCTTTTTAAGAAAGTGGTAATGAGCATAATTTTATATCAGATATGAATTAACTTCAGTTGATCATAAAGAATGGAATAAACATTTAATACAAAATGTAAGATATATAATTTGATTCAAATTTATTTTATTTTTTAATGTATACAGTAATATTAATACATTTTTTTTTTACTTTTAGAAAATCGACTTGGCCATACCAGTAATGCCGACTTTCGAAAAATCAAAAATATTTGATTTTTCTAAACCTTTAGTTATCAATGGTGTTAAATTTTTTGTTGGGAAGCCAACAGAATTATCAAAAATTACTGCTATACTTCGTCCATTTTTTATTCACGTAGATATTAATTATATTTTATTTTATACGTTATAAAATAATTAGAACAATAAAATATAGAAATCAGAAAATTAGAATTTAGTTTTTATATATTTCAGAATAAATAATAATTCGGTTTTATTATAACTAATCCTAAATATAATTACATTATTTTGATATACAATTTTATTTTGAAATAGTCTGTATATGTGATATATATATTTACTTGAACTCTTTTTTTTTACTTATCAGAAGAGTTGATATGAAAATTAAGAATTTTAATTAATCTAGATGTCATTGTCTTATTAACTGATTAATATGCGACAAAATGTTTTATTATAGGTATGGATAGCAATATTTCTTACATTCATAATATCAATGATATTATTTAATGTAATAATTTGGAAAGATGCGAAATTATTTAACAGAAAATGTGTGAAGGTCCATGAAATTGCATGGGCACTGTTTGGATCATTCACTGCAAAAGGTTTTAAAATAATTATAATGTTTTCTGTTAATTACTTCTATTTATAATATTTTTATTCAATATTTTGAATATTATAGGGAATGATTTATTCTCTCCCTCTGGCGAATGTTGCAAACTACTGGTTTCTGGATGGATTCTTGCAACATTTATCATTACTTCAAGTTATAGCGGTGCTTTAATGTCTTTCATCACATTTCCTGGTCGAGAATTTGTTCCACGCACCTATTCTCAATTGGTGAAGATGGCTAAGAATGGGGATTATAATATAAGTCTATGCTTGAATAGTGGAATCATGAAATCTATTTCTGTAGGTATCTATTTTAATCAAATAAAATTTGCATGTTTCTAAAATAGCATGTTATATAGCGCATACTGAAATCATTCCAGAGGTCTATTGGCGAAATAGACAATATACATTATTACATGTATACATATTTCCTGCCTACACATGTACTATAAAAGTGTAGAGTACTGTAAATATAATGTAGAGAAAAATGAAAAATCTAATTAGCGATGTTGGAATTGTTTGTAGCGAAAGTTTTATATAAAATTCATAAAATTATTTTTTAAACAGAGAATTGAATTTCTATTTGAATAAATTTCCATCTTTATTGCCTACAGATATTTCTATTTCATATTTTAGTATTACTAATTTAAAACACATCGCATGGATTGTCTTTATGCAATATTTACTGAATATGCAATATTTTCATGATGTACATATTTATAGTTTCAAAATCGCAATGTTTTATCTTAAATGAGGTAATGCAATAAATTATAACAATTCTGGCTACGGTTTTAGCATGTTACAATAATTGACTAACCTTCCCGTTGATACCATTATGGTGTTGTCCAGCATGTGATGAGCTTTAAAAGTCGTCACCACCAAATATAAAACATATCACTTGTGTTTGTAGAGGCTTATACCCTGTTTACACTATGCAATATAAACCAGTTTGTAAATGATCGCGTTCAAATTTTAAAGAATTCGAGAGAAGGCCTCATTCATATTACAATATTGTTTAGTCAGTTTACATTACAGAGATCTCTGATGTTGAATAAAATACTTCCTCTTCTTATGAGGGATACATGGGGCTATCACTTTCCTCCATTTCTTTCGAAAGAATAAAATCACCTTAAATAATAATCAAAGCGTTAAATATATTAATTATAAGTAAATAAATGTACAATTAGAATAAAATTTTCAACAAAATACTACTTACAAGTTCTCGTTAAGGGGTTTAACTTCCAAATCGAGAGAAAAAATAATGGCGATACTTCCTGTTTCATCCCGAACCAACGTCCAATAAGGAATGAGTTTCAGTTTGGATCCTATATAACTTCCTCGTTCAGCTAAACTGTATGCACTAATATGTGATGTTTTCAAACGAGTTTGCCTATTCATATTCCGTTCACATTTATGAGATTAAACAAGTTCTACGACTTGAACTGGCTTATATTGTATAGTATAAATCAGGCGTGTCAAACTCATTTTAATTCGAGGACCATTTAATGAGCTGAAGATTGCCGCGGGCCACATCACATTTAAATTTTTTCAAAATTACATTTTAGAGTACGGATTCAGAAATATACATAGGATAATTAAAAACATTGTTTAATCAAATGAACATATTGCAAAAATATATAATTATTATATAATTCCTTTTAATCACGCATGTTTTTTTTAATTTAATTCCTTGCTATCAATCCAGTTTTCTATCAAGAATTAAAAGTCACATTTTCTATACAAAAACAAAAGCTTTCATTAAAATTTTATAAATTCAAATATCCATAATTACTTACATTTTTTAAATAAGTTAATAACACAACAAATAAATCTTTAACAATCCCGTTAGCACGTCCTTCAAAGAGAGATTGTTTGGAACTTAATTATTGGATATTTGGCAATCCAAAAAAATACAAGTTCTCATTTATGACTTTTTGTTTTTTTGGTAAGAAATTTCGCACAAAACGATGTAGTTCTTGTAAGAAAGCACTGAGTTTGTGTCACAAATCCGAAAGCCATCTGTATTTATATGTCCAATAAGGCCAATCGAAAAAACTTGTACAACAAATTTTATTAAACTCACATTTCATTAAAACCAAACTAGTGCATCATAGTATATGACATAGCTATGAAGCGAGAATTACTTCCTATTATCTCATAACATATAGTTCTCATTTTCATTTTAGTTAAGAGCGTTGGGGCCACAAAATCTCACTTCGAGGGCCCCATACGGCCCTCGGGCCGTCGGTTTGACACCCGTGGTATAAACAAAGTATTATCTAAATTAATCTAACTTAACACTTGACTATCATGCCAAATGCAAATTAAAAAAAACATGTTTACAATTATAGTGTTACAAACAATATGAAAAATTCACGGATATTTTCAGTAAGATTTGTTTACGGTACAAAATCTAGGCAGAAAAATGTATAATATTACTTAAAAGAATAATTAGAAAATAATTTTTGATAAAAATATTTTTTTTTCCTCTCTCAGACTATTCCAAAGAGCACATAACGTTAAAAAAGTGTATTTGAAATAATGGTAATAAAACGAATCGAATTCCTCTTCCTGAAAAAGATTCCTATCATGTAACCCGTTTCATAATGAAGGCATTATAATTTTCTTTCAAGAATTTAACAGAGAATTTAGTTTATATCATATAACAATGTTATATTACATTCTTTTGGTATATACAGCCAACTTGGGTTTTCAAATCAATAAAATGTCTTGAGTTTGTCTATAAAAAAGCAGAAATGAAATAAAGTGAAATAATAATTTTATGCGGACTCCTATTCTAGATAATAAAAAATAATTTAATATTAAAAAATATATAAATTTTATTTTGAAAGAATCTTAATATAAATTGAAGTTATTTTATTTATTAAATACAGAGTTGCCATAATTAAACTTTCCCTATTCAGAACTTTCAGTTTTCCAATCTAACAACCCGAATAGCATGGCAAGAAATTTAATAGAAAGACTTAGGACAGGGAAAGAAAACTTCGCGAAAATAGTTTAGTTCAAAATGTCATCGATAGAAGGAATCGGACGCTGTTTTAACTTAGGAATGCAATAATATTTGTAAAATGAAGTTGTTGTTTGCCTGACACCATTTTTATACAAGATGGAGTATCTCTATATTTTCATGGCCGATAAAACAGCTTCTATGGCAACACCTCACAGAAGACAAGAGTGATTAATTACTGTGTTCCAGTTGCATGGCTACATCGCTTCTAAAATATTATTCCATGCGATGTTTTATTATGGGATTACATAAAAGCCAATATTTGGAATATTCTATATCTCGAATTTGACCGTGTTAAAGAACAACATCGTGCAGAATATTCTGAACATTCCTGCAGATATAACATGTTCTTCTGTTGAAAATGTGTATACAGAAAGAAATTTCTGGTTCATGAGAATTATAACATTTAATTAGATCCTATTACTCTTTTGTGAGTTCAAAGTGTATGGTTTGGCATCAAGTTTTATAACATTTAAGCTCCACAAGCTTTCATAATTACTATGGTAAAATAAACTGATAATTAAATGTTTTACTCTAGTGTTATCTTAAATGTAACGGAAATCATTAATTTCAATTTAAGCTATTATTTGTTTATCCATTTTCACGCATTTTTTACATTGTAAGCGCCATATCTCCTATCAACAACTTTTTGAACTGAACTTTCTTCCACATAATTCTGCTTCCCATGTTCTACTTAATATCTCTGCCAAATTTTGGGCCATTCTGGTTATTAGATCGGGCTACAAAAGATCCGAAAAGGATAAGTTTAATTTCGGTCACCTTCTATATAACGTATTACATTTGTTTCTAAATTAAGATATATTTATTGTGCACATTTCGAAACATTGTGGAAAAAAAACAATAAAACCAATACCTTGTTAATTAAACTATTAATTATTATACTTTAATAATTTATTTAAAAAATTATTAGTTTAGTGATTTTAGGAATTTAATACCCATTTACAATGGTCTTCTTCTCACATCTGTCCTAGAACGGGTTGAATTCCTGAGGAATGAGTTTTTTCCACATCTTCTGGTCTCCAGTTTGTTCTATTATTGTTTTTGTGTTCCGAGATTACTCCTTGTCATAATTAATTGTAGCCATGTTCTTTCTTGTCGATGTGCTGGCATTCTACTGTTCAATATAATATATGGCAGGCGCTCTGGCTGCATTCGTATAACATGGCCTTGCCAATATAATTGTTGTTGAACTTGCATTCAGTTCAATATATTATATTAACATTTCTGAATCAATTCATTTCAGATTTTAATATAAATTATCATATAGCCTATATGTATGATAATTTATATTAAAATTTCTAACTGAAAAATTTTGTTAATGTTTTACATTTCTGTATGATAAATGTAAATAATACATTTACACTTCACATAAGCATTGTTGAACTTCATTAATTATTTACGAATTGTTGTGAATAATAATTTTGTGAATTTTCTTTTATACAGGTAATCTCTGAAATGAATCGAACATCAATAGAAACTTGTCAAAAAATCTACAGGATAAAAATAGAACCTATACTAACATATGCCAAAGATGTAGTCATTCCAAATTTATCCCTACAGAACTTTAAGGAGTTGGATAAGATCAAAGCAACTTTCATCAAGAGATCTTTAGGAGTTCATATCAATGTCTCATCTACTTTCTGCCATAAAATTTCCTCCATCCCCACCTTTACTGAAGACTTAGAAAACAGCAACCTAATAAACGAGTAAACTCTAAACAAATACAGAATGCACAGACAAGCTAAATTAAACAAGTTTAATGATCAGAATTATAACTTAACATGGCTGGATAATAACCCTAATTGGAAAAATAACGACTTCAAAAACCGAAGCATACTTATAAAACATTCTCTTCTTGGCTTTCATCATAAACTATGTAAAGACAAGAGTTTCCATTATTCCATTTCTTATATTGTGAGAGAAAACATTATAAATATTAGCGATGGTCTTAAAACTGTGTGTAAAATTTCGCTATTCCACCTCTCTCTGCTAATCACACAAAAAACTACAGGTGATTATAAAAAGTACAAAATATACAAATTTTAGTCTGCCTCCATACATATTCTTTTTCATATCTCAGAAATTAAAATTTTTTAAAGTAAATAATAATACTTTTGAGCCTTTGGGAATATGCATAAACATGCCAAAATTCATCAAAATCAAAAATCATGCAGCGACCACTTTGTTTAAATTTTGCTGATTTTATATGGAATGACCCTACTATTAAATTTACAACAATTGATGGACATTTTTGACTTACAATGAAACTTCCAATAAAAAAATATGAAAAATCTTATAAAGCATTTTCAATTTAGTATTGTTTTTCATTTTCTATATCTTAAATAAAACATATTTTTGAAAAATCTTTTCTTAGCAGAAAGATTCTTTTGAAAAATGTTTGATGGGATTATCAAAACAGCATTATAAGTAGAGAAGCACCTGTATTTTTTTATTTAATTAAATAAAAAATTTATTTGTAACATGATGCAATTTTAATTTGAATATAATGCTTCATTGAGTTCTAAATAGAATTATTTGCTTTATGTTCTGTGTCAGAGGACTAGTAATAATCAAAAACATATTTTGAATAACTGTTTATCTATTTTTACTTAAACTGCTGTTTGCTTAATTGTTTCAAGTGGAGAAAAATTCCAAACTACTTTAAGATATAAAGTGCTTTTGCCATGTAATTCATTCATTCTTAAAACATTTCTACATATAAAAATTCAATGTAATATTTGCTTAGATTTTTCATGTATTTTAAAATCTTAGATTGTCTTTAGACATTATTAGCTTATTATAGGCAATCTCTGATTTATGTAATGGGTTGTTTCACAAAACTCTTCATAAATTGAATCTATGTATGTCAGAGTATGTGTTATATAGTACTAGTGGATCATAAAGACTTAACATTAAAAATAGTTATATTAATCCATTAAGGACTGAATTTTTTTTCTTTAATGAAAATAAATTTCAATGACATAAATAGGCTTATATTTAGAGTTAACTGGTCTATATAACATTTTTTTAATTTTATATATATTAGTTTATTAATTATAACATGTGATCATATGGTTACACTAGGCCATTGTGTGCAAAATGAAACAACTTAGAATTTGCATAAATTAACATATTTAGATGTTAAAAATGTTATTGCTTGATTAATTCTGATTCATAATGATATATTTTAAATAAATTATAATAATTAACTAGCACACTCAGCAGTATTAAAAATACACTAAAAACTTTTATTTAGTAATGTTTTTGATGATATAAATATCATCATCAGCTTTCCATTATGAACAATGGTTAACAGAACTACATCAAAGTTTGAAAAATTCATGCTTACCAATTCGTTTATATAATCATAAAATAGGTAAAAATTGAATTGACAAGGATATATTTTAATGTTAAAAAATATTATTAGAATGCTAAGGTTTGTGAAATTTTACAAAACATAAAAATCAACAGTCAACATCAATACAATATCAAACATTATATATTTTGCATTATATATGCCCAACAGACTGACAAATTTCTCCAGCATATCTCCTCTTTTTATTTTCTGGTATTGTCTCAACTAAATAATTCATTTTATCAAATCTAATATTCGATAATACATGATCCTTTGTTTTGAATGTTGATGGATGTTGTCTTATGTTTGGTAACTACTGGAAACAAATTAAATAATTTTGCACTATTTTATGGCAAAAGTTTAACTGGGATATATCTGATTATGTTTATCTCATTAGCACCCAGGTATTAACAATATAGACATCAATCTTTCATGTGAATATGCACCATCACTGTTTTCTATATTTTGATCCTAATTCTGTAAATATTTCCATACGTCTGATCCTATATTAGTTGTGCTGGAAATAGGTTCATCTTCTCTGTTTTCTTCCTCTATATCATTATTAACAATTGTACAACTATATGAAAATACTTCCTCAGCATGTGCTTGCAATTGTCTTCCAGTAAGATTATTAATGGGATTGCTACCATCTTTTTCTCCTGAATCTTAATCAGAATCCACATTCACTTTTGGAGACTCAATATACATGCCTCTCAGAACCAAATCTTCACCTTCAACAATTTTTAATGCCTCTCTAACAGACAAACTGAAAAAATAAATCTATTTGAAATTTACATGAAAGTAAAATTAAGGACAATAAAGACTATGTTAAAGCCTAGTGTGACCAAATGGTAACAGCATTATAACCACAATAAAATTTTGATTAGATAAAATCATATAATTATAACACTTTAACAAGATTCTTTGATACTTCTACTGTCTGAATATTTTAAGAGAAATATTTAAAACCCAAATACATAAATATGAAACATAGTTATTGTATTTGATATGCCATTTTGATTTCCTAGAATTTTTACAATGAATTCAGTAACATGAAAAAACATGTTACTGAAATGTGGGAAAGGTGAGAATTAGGGTCTTGTCTGGGTAGGTTTAAGTTTGGTCAAATGTGTTATAGATAAAATTTAAAGAGAAGAGACCTTTAGGAGAATTTAATCCTAAATCTTATATAAAAACTTTTTTGAAAAATCATCGCTCAGCCTTAGAACCTCCTAGAAAATCAACTGATGTGGAAGAAGAATAAAATAATGTGTGGCAGCTTCTGGCATAAATTATGCTGCATATTAAATTTACTCATTATTTTATGTAACTTTTGTGATATTTTGTGATTTTTTTTTTATTCTTTAAAGTTATAAAGTTTTTTTTTTATTTTAAAATGCTTTCTTGTACATGCATAATTATTTGTATTTTCTGTTTTTGTAAAAAGTAAAATATTTAATTAGACTAAAAGACAGCACTGTATGCAGTAAAGAATAATACAATAAACATATATTGCTGTCTTTTAGTATTATGTTTTAGAGAGTTTAAGCAGTTAGTTTGATTATTTAATTAGAATTTGATATTTTGTTTTTATAAGATAAAGTGGAAGCCCTTTATTAAAATTTTCCTAGTTCACTCCTGCTTACATCTAAGCATTTCTATCAGTTATTTATTCTTATACGTTGCTAATGTGCTAATGTTTATTTTCTATTTTTTATAAATTGTCTATTTAATTTCTTTTGCAAAAAGTTAGGCTTTTCATTTGATCTGATATTTTATCAAGAATTGGCTAATTAAAATCATGATCTATAAAAGTTTTTTCAATATTGCTTTTTCTTTTCCAAGAATTACAAAGTTTATTGAATTGATATGCCATTAAATTTCAATCATTTGAAATTAAAAAAATAAGGTAAACTGTTAAACATGAATGATATACTCATTCAAAAAGTTCTTAATGTTAATTAATGCTTGTAAAAGCTTACTTATTATTAATAAAAAACAAACACTACTTTAAACAGGAATAGTTAAATATTTACAGGTAGTCCTCGACTTACGATGGGATTCTGTTCCAATGTTTCCGTCGTAAGTTGAGGACTTTTTAATTCTTGATTTGTTTGTTTTCTGTTTTAATATTTTCATAAATTAGGTTTCTATTTAGCTTAAAACGGTTAAACTTAAAGCTTTCCTTGCCTTTTTTTACATTGTAATTTTCATCAGTAGTATTATTTTTCTTATTGGACATGACAGAGTTATGGCAAAATACAATAATAAGGCTTTACTTTCTGACTAATGGTGATGTGATGCATATACGAAATCAATGTGATATATGTTTATAAATGCAAGCAGCAAAGTTGAATTAGAGAATTTTTAGTAAAAAAATTCTCTAATTCAAATTGAAAAAATTTTTGGCCATTGGAAGTGCGAGTCATCTTAAGTCGAGGATTACCTGTAATCAATAAAATGTTTAACTATTTCTACTTAGAATAATGCTTATTTTTTATTAATAATGTTTGAAGGAGAATTCAAAAGCAATTTTAGTTTTTTACAATGCAGTGGATTATTTTTTACATGTATGTAAATTCTTGTGTGTTAATCTGAAAAATATCAATTAAAATCAAAATAAAAATTGTTTTGATAATGCAGTAAAAGATTATTTGTCTGAAATTCCAAACAATAACATACCAAAATAACAGTAAATATTAAATTAATCTTGTGAATACTTTTAATTCAAAAAATTACAATGAATATTTTTTCATGTATAATATTGCTTAATATATTCATTATATTTATATCATAGGATAATTCATATAATCTGTTTGCATTAAAAAATATTTTTATAAATTTATCTTATACATAATTTATTTCTATTATAATTTACACTACTTCATATGCCAATCAGAAAAAATATTTTTCAAATTGGCATATAAAGCAAGAATTAAACTACATTTCTGTATATAAAATATTTTATCTGAAATAGATCATATTCTTAAATTTAACTGTTTTGAATAAATAATTTTTTACTGTAATATATTAAGGAATATATTTAATAAATATTTTACATTTATTTTAGAAGACAATAGATATGAATTCTGAGAATTCAGCTCCCACGTCAACTTGTTCTGTTGCTCCAGTTGTGAATTCAAGTGATGCAGGAGTTGGAACTACAGCATCTATGGCTATGACATCACTTCCTCATTCACTCACAGCTTTATCATGCACATCTTCTTCACAGGCTATTATTTCAACACCAGTTACTTCAACAAGTTCATCTCCTTCAAATCAAAATATGCTACAACCTCCTCCTCCACCAACACCAGTGCCTCCCACTCCTGCTCCAGCAGTAGTGGCTCCACAGGCATCACCTGTTCATCAAAATATGGTACATCCACCATTTTCTAATGTCACTCCAACACCTTTATCACAAGTATGTTGTTTGAAATTTAGTTGATAGATTAATTATTTTTGCATCTATTTTATAAAAATTCTTTATTTTTTAATTCAAAAATTCTCACTTTTGTTGTACTTATTTTAACCCTATAATTTTTCTAACGGAAAATGCAATATTTATACCATACTATCAAATAACCTTGATGAGATTTGTTAGTAGACGAGAGCATAGTAAGTTGAGCTCACTTATTATGATGCTATATTTAATGTTTATATATATAATTTACAAAAAATAATTTTTTGTTTTTATAATAAAGTAAAACAATATTTTAAAGATTGGCTTTTATGGAACAATAATAATTTTTATTAGTTTATTTATTTATTTATTTTCTCTCTCAATGTACATTAAAGTACAACAAGAGGCCCTCTGTACAACAGATAATGCAACAAAAAACAAGAAAAAAAAAAACAAACAGAGTTAAGTACAATACATATTATAGTTAGTTGCAGCTCTTACAAAGAATGAATTTTTGTATTTAACAGTATGAAAGTTGGGTATATGTAAAAAATCATATTTTCTTACAAAAAGTTGAAGCACATTATTTCAGTGGTGCCTCGCAATTCATCAGTAATCTGTCACTGAACTAATGTCGAATTGAGAAACTGTCGAATTGTGGGACAATATTTCCCATATGAGACTGTACAATAGATTAATTTGTTATCGGTTGCCATCACATTCCTCTAACTAACGAGTGAGGTGAGAGAGATACACTATATTATTTACTTTATTATATATGTTTTACTATTTTGATACACTAAATTACAAAATATACTATTTTATATACAACACACAATTTATTAGCCCTTGGATGTTGGAATGAAGTTCTTCCAGCAGACACCCTAGCACCTATAATCTCTCTCTGTTTCAAAACATTGCCACAGTTGTCCTAGAAACGCTATACTCGAGTTACATTTTAATTGTTCTACCTTTCTGCACTTTATCTACAATTTTTTCTTTGTATCATTGCTCAATCGAGTGTTCTTCTTTTCGGAATTATTCCTCTGGTCAGTTATCTTTGAACCCATCTTTACATTTCACTCAAAAAATAATAATAATTACAAATTTTACTTTCTGAAAAATGTAGAATTGAAAATTAACACAAACAACATGGGTAAACACCAAATTAGCCCAAAAAGAACTGACAAATAGCAACTGACATCACACAATTCCATGCATGCACATGCGCCAACACACGAAACTCAAATGTCGAATTGCGAAACCGACAAATTGCGGGTCATCGAATTGCGAGGCACCATTGTACTGGATATTAGAAGATGAGAGCTTTCTACAGATGTATTTAGAGATAATTTAATGTCTGATGAAATGAGTATATCATGCAGTGGCCTAATGTTTAACAAATCGTAAAGTTCCTGTTTAGTAATATATTGAATATAGAGGATAGAATAAATTATTTTGACTGTATGACTAATGGCATTATCAGTTGTTTTAAGCTGTGAAGAAGAAATAGAACTATAAACTGGAAGATAGTAGTACAGATGAGAAAGAAAGAACAATAGAATGGATCCAGATTTTGAATATCTTAAAATCTTTGACTTGTCTGAAGTAACACCACATAAAACCAGTTTTTTAAATATATTAGAACAATAAGATTAATACACATAGCACTAATAGCAGTTGTGTAGATTAATAAAATATTAATCTTATTATGATAAGAGTTTAAGCAGTTTTTTAGTCAAATAACATATATTAGAACAAATGTGGTCAATATGAGTAGAAAACGTAAGTCTAGAATCAAAGTACACTCCAAGATCCAGATGGAATATGATGTAAGGGAAAACAGTTATTATTAAAATAAATAGTTTCAGATAAATCAGTTTTTGGTTTGATGGAGAATTTCATAAATACTGTTTTATCAATGTTGAGATTTAGATTGTGATCATTTAGCCATGCTTGTAGAAAGACAAGATAAGAGCAAAGAATGTTAATATCAGTATTGATTAATTTAATATCATCATCATAACCAATTATTTTTGAAGTAGTTAAAGAAAAAATTGGATTAATATAATAAAACATTATATAAAACATATTATTATATAAAACAAACAATAAAGTGCTAAGTAATGATCCCTGTAATACACCAACGTTTGGAGAAAACTATCAGAAAGAATACAGTTGTGTTTAACAGTATATTTACGATTAGAAAGAAAAGAAAAAACCAATTAATCAAGATACTGTCTTAGTTGTATAACTTCTTAAGTGTTTGGTACAGAACAGTAAATTGATACTATCAAAAACAGCAGTTAAATCCAGAAATGCAGTATATGTGTCAGTTCTATGTTCAAAATTAGTAAAAATAAGAGAAGTAAAATCAATAAGATTAGATGTCATGGAATGGAATTTAGAAGCATAATGTTGCAACAAACTAATAGAATTTTTAACGTTAAATTCAATATATCCCAAAATCATTTTTTCAGAAATTTTAAGAATTGTGCAGGAAATATTTATTGGTCAATAAGATGAAGGTAGGCTGGGATTTTTAGAAGTTTTCAAAACTGGGATTAAATATGAATGTAGCCATTGTTTCAGACAAAAGCAGTTTTCTAGAGTTAATTTGAATAGATATAAGAAATGATCACATACATGAAAAATTACTTTTTGATAATATAAAAATGGAACACTTTCAGGACCTTTTGTATATTTATTGCTAGTGATTAGGGCATTAAGTAGGTCACACTTTTTGAAATCAAATTTTCCTGTAGTGATAAAGTCAATATTAACAGGAGAGAGATTAAAATCTATGAATTTTGATTTGTAACATTAAACAATCTGGTTAAATAAGATATTAATAGCTTGCAATGAGTATTTTTTATGATAAGATAGGTTGTTCAAATTTTTCCATAAATAACGAGGATTTTTATGATAGTTATATACAGTATTAGACGTTAATTTGAGCATTATTATAATGAAAAAGTGCAGTGTAGCTGCCTGTACTTCTCCAAATGTGCTTCACATTTTGCTTGAAGGGAGATGTTAGGAGAGATGTAAACACAGGCAATAATGATGTTCATATTAGGTAACTTGACAACTATTATACTATCCATCCACAGAGAGACCAGGGAGACAGACAGGCTATTCTTCTTGATGGCAATAGTCGTCCCTCCACCTCTGTTAAATCCACAAAAAGCACTGAAACTGGTATATCTGTAAAAACCATACACCAGATCGATATCTGTATCAGATTCAGTGATCCATGTTTCCATAAAGCATAAAACATCAAACTGTAAATTTAGCAATGCATCAAGATCAGCAATTTTGTTTCATATGGATTGAGTATTTTGATAAAATAGCTTAATTATGGTTTTTCTCTATGTGTTAATATTAATTTCTAAGATACATCATGAGGATTGACACCAGCGGGTATGACAATAGGACTTTCATTCTTAGATGTTGAATGATTCATGTTCAGAATATCTTTATTAGGTACATTATTGATAGAATGTTTACCTGAGTAAAATCTTCTAACAAGTGTGCCATCAGGCCAAAATCTGTAGCTTAAAAACATTGGGAGATCGGAAGGGAAAACGGAAATGCAGAAAGACAAATATGAATCATATTTTGTTTTTTACATTTATAAACATGAATATCATTTGATAGACAATCAGCAACATAACTATATGCATCATTAGCAGAGGTATCTGGATGTAGTCTTAAAATAAAAATTTTTTCAAAAGTAGATTTCGTTCTGACAGTTATTAATGTAGAATCTTTAGATGTAGTATTCTGATTATTAGATCTACAGTTTGGATTTTTAACTGAAGGTTGCTTAACATTGTTGTTGATGTTTATTTTAACAACAGTGGCATATGAGGGAATTGTCATACCATCTCTTAGTGACATTTGCACTAATGATGATATAACAGTCAAAAGGTGGGCATTATCAGAAGCACTATATAAATTATTATTACATTCATTTCTTATAGTTTTAGTAGAACTTAAATTAAGGTTAGCTGAATCTTTCTGAATATGATTGGTTAATCAGAAGTTTAGTTCATTTAGAATTCTTTCAACTACAGATTCAATTTTTGAAATTTGATTAGAAAGGTTCATAAATAAATAATTCTATTAGATGATGGTTTTCTTCTCGAATGCTATTTAAAGAGGTACTAATAGTATGTTCCCATAGCTGATATTAAATTCTTATTAATAGCTTCAAAGATAACATTAGAAACTAATTTGGAATTATCTTCATAGTCAGTTATAATGTGTTGATTATTCAATTCCGATGTAGTAAAGGTAATTGAGGTGTTAGAAGAATGAATGGATATCACATCAGGATAATTAGAAGCTTCTTTATTGCAATTTGGACATACCCAAGAATTGATACCATCTTTAGATATTTTCCTGTACTTATTAATTTGAATATTAACACAAAGTATAAAAGCACTATAAGCAAGGTAATAACTGTTATTACCTTGCTTATAGTGCTTTTATACTTTGTGTTATATATAATAGCAAGTGGTAATATATTGTCTCTGAATATTAACACAAAACAGATGAAAAATATGCTTGTTAACCAATGAACATACTATTAAATCAGATTTTTTCTGAATTGATTTCATACAAGCAACACAGCAAAGAAGTTCACCTTCACTCGAAGCCATCTAATGGCCGATTTCTTGTTATTTGCATAACAATCTAACAACTTCAACTAAAAAATATTTAATTTAATGCATAGATACTTTCACCGAAATTTAATAAAAAATTAATCTTGACTTAGTTAATTATAATATATTGAAAATATTTTTATTAATAAATATATTAAGTGCTAAATACTAAGGCTGAACTCACACGAACCACAACAGAACGATGCCACAACCACAAAACAGTGGTCGCTTGTGGACGGTCATGAATTATAATTATATTAATATAGAAACATATAATCTAACTCAGATGGACCACTAAACTGAAGTCTGTTTCAACAGCTGTCACAACTTGTGGTCGATATCATCCACAAAATTGTGGTCGTCAGTAGTTGAGCGCAACTCACACAGTGTGATATACTGACCACTAGCCACTGACAGCGCTTTCTATCAATTAGCAATCAATAACGAATTGTGCATATATACGCGCAGTCCCTTACCGACTGTGCATATAAGTAGTTCGCAAATGGTCGATTTCGGCCACAACCCAACCACATGGTAACCACCGTTTTGTGGTCTTGTTGTGGTTCGTGTGAGTTCAGCTTAAAGGAAAATCTTTTTTATTAACTGAAGTTGGTATTTTGCTTTAGTTAAAAGTAGTTTGATAGTACTTTAAATTCATTTTGCTATTTTGTTAACTGAAGAATTGCTTTAATAATTATGCATTATATATATATATAATGCATAATTATTAAAGCAATAAAATATAATAAAATATAA
>AYEL01091476.1:0-28435 GCA_000484575.1 Olivierus martensii
AAACGCTTCCCTTTTAGATTTTTCTTCATTCTCGGAAAGATGAAGAAGTCGCACGGGGCTAGGTCTGGTGAATACGGAGGGTGGGGAACGACAGGCCATCCCCGAGAGGCCAGATAGTGGATCACTCGTAAGGCCGTGTGTGCGGGGGCGTTGTCGTGATGAAGGAACCAGTCACCTGATTGCCAAAGTTCTGGGCGTTTCCTCCGCACATCCTCTCGCAGACGTCTTAAAACTTCCAAATAAAAGTCCTGGTTAATTTTCATCATTTCAAGATGTTGAAGGACGCCCAGAATGAGCATAGTCTTCAACACTCATCTCACCACATTTAAAGCGCCCAAACCACTCGAAAACTTGTGTGCGGCTCATAGCATCCTCCTTAAAAGCCTGTTGAAGCATTTGGTAAGCTTCCGTTGCCGATTTTTCAAGCAGGAAACAAAATTTCAAACACACTCTTTGTTCTTTTAAATTTGCCATAACGACTTCGCAGGCAGAACAAAATAACAGTAAGAGAAACACAACACTATGCTCAAACGTTAATGTACAAACTGACGCCGTCTGCACAGCTGTTTCGTGAAGGTCTCTACTAACCCCATCTAGCCGGAGAACTCTCTACTACGTCTACGAATGGCAGCTCGCTCTCAGTTCGGTTTTTTTTGGGTCCGCCCTCGTATATATAATAACGATAACGATACATATCATATATATACTATATGTGTATATAATATGATATGTAGCAGGGAACATCCAAGTTAAGCTTAAAGAGCATGCTGATGCATCTAAACCTGAAGAAATCACTCAGCATTTGGTGAGAGGGTTATCAAGCATAATATAATTGTCAACTGGAGCAATGCAAATTATTAAAAAAAACTGTTCCTAATTTTTGCAAGAAAAGCTTATAGAATCATTTATGAAAAAAACCTGTATGGGTAAAGATATTATTAATTTTGACAATCCAGTTTCAATAGAAATGACTGCTAAATAATAAATACTTGTAGTGTATATCTAGATTTAGTGTTCTTGTTGTGATTCTTACAAACTTATTCTTCTTAAAAATATTGATTTTTATATATTATTTTTTTTTTATATAGGAATACTTGTAATTGATATTTTGCTTTTACTCTAGCTACTAATAGGGTGAAACGTACTAATGATCTCAAGATATATACTTTTAATTTTCTGACTAATTTTATTGTAATAATACTTATGATATAACTATTTGTATTTAAAAAATTTATATTCTAAAATTTTCTCTATTATATGTAAAGTTTTATAGAACCTCTGTCAAACATTTTATATCATTTATTGTATAATTTATAACTATAGTATTATACATATGTACTGTATATTTTGAATTTATAATGTTGTTATAACTTTATTCCTATATAGATTCTGTATTTTAAATCTACATAATTTTAAAAATTAATTCTTTAACAAACAAATTTTTCTGTTTAATCTAATCTCTTTTATTTGAATACATTTTGTATCCTGATAATGATTGTGTAGACAATTGAAAACATTTCAGAATAAAGAATTTTCTGTCATTTCTGATTTGACTGTTATTTTGGGATAATTTGTTTATTTCTTATTTAATGTCTTTCTAAACTGAAATATAGTAATGTTATGTTTTCACTTTTATATTTTAATATTTAAATATTTTTAATTTGAAGGTACAAGTTATTCAACAACCAATACATGGTTCAACTTATTTACAACATCTTTATACATCACAGCAGCAAATGCTTCTTCCTGGAAATTTAACAGTTCAACCTGCAGGTGTTGCACAAACACTTCAGAGTTTAGGAACTGCACCTGGTGTAAATTTACAGCTTCAGAATAAAACAAGTATGGATCCTAAGTCTGGAGGTTCAACTATTATTCCTGCATCTGTACAGAATGTTAGCACAACTGGCAAGGTATATATTTAAATTTATGTACTGAATACATTATTTGTTTAGTTATGCTTGTGTTTTTAATTTGATTAAATATGTCTTATGAAATAATTATATCAATTTTTATTAATTCATAGTCACAACTAAGATATATAGATTATAGGTTCATGGATTATTGAATACATAAAATTGATGAATTCTGGAATGATATATTTGAAATATGATTATAATTGTAGTAGAGCCTCAATAATATATCAGATTATGAGAGTGAAGGTTGTGAATTATGGAAAATTAAAAGAAAATCTCTCATTGTTTTATTGTTAGCTCATCGAAATTGTACATTGAAAGTCTCTCATTCTGTATTGTATTATTTCTAGAGTAGTTGCATTTATCAACTTTTCATTTATCTGAGAATTTTTTTTTAATTTTGGAAAACTTGGAATACAAATTTAAAATATATAAGGAACTTTCTTGGTCTTTATTAAATTTATGTGGCAGAGATGTTTCTATATATTTAATTATGATCCACCTTAACTTGATTACCTACATCCAATAATTTAAAAAACTTTGAAACAGTTTTATTTTATTTAGTGCAATTTTTTCAGCAGCGAAGTTGTATTTTAAAAATATTGAATTAATTGAACGACAATAAATAAAAATAAAATCAGTGATTTATCAATAATATATTACACAAATACCTCATATATTTTGCCGATTTAGATATGAATACTCTCTGATGGCTTTTTTTCTTCAAAAACATGGCCATCAGGTATTGATAATTGCCAAATTATTTGATAACTACATCAATAATTATAAATAATTAGCATAATTTTTAATGCTTAAAAACATTGAAAATATATAACTAATACTTATATTTATGCACCTGCATTAAATACAATTAATGCTATATTATCATATTTGAAAATATGAAGCAAAACCAACTAATTATCCAGATCCAACAAACAGAAACCATTCTCCTCCAAAGGAAATATAAAAGAATCAAACTCCACATCCAAAAAATCAGAATAATTATAATCCAATACTACTGATCTTCTTAAAAATAATATGGATCTCCTTTCTTAAAAATAGCATGGAATGCTAATTTTAAAGATCAAAATAAAGATGATGATTGAAAAGCTAGTTTTATAAGAAGTTTCTTTTATTCTTTTCTTTAAGAATAATTTATTGGTGAATCACTATAATTGTTTCCAATGTTGTTAATCTTTGTTTAACTTTATTTACTATCTTTCTTAAAATTATATAGAAAATATATTGTGATAAATATAGGCTAATCATGATATCCTTGTGCACTATTAAACTTTAAAATTATTTACAAGTAAAAAGTTAAAGCTTAATCATGATATTTTTATTTACCATATAATTTTAGGATAAAACTATTGAAAAACTATTTCATATGACTACTATCTTTGTCAATGCTGAGATAAAATACAGTTGAATCCATTTTTTATTATTTAATAAAATTCCTTTCCAACATTTCAGTAGATACTTTTCTCATTGTATTAATTATTCATTGTTTGAGGAGGATCATCCAATAATGCAGACTTGCTACAATAAATACTAAATACTTATATGACCCTATAAAAGTTACTCCACTGCCATTAAATTTGCTTCTTTTCTATGGAATTCTTTTTAGATCTTAGCTTTTCATTCACTGTATATATATTTTTTAATTTTTTCATCCAATTTAATATGAAGTTTCTGTGTGATAAGTTTTTTTTTTTTTTTTGAGTATATTGCAAAGTTCCATTGAATAACAGATATAAATTCAATTTTTAGCTAAAGGACACAGTTTATTTTTTCTTCAGTTGAAGTTATATTTGAAACAATAAAATAACATTAATTTCTCAAAAAATATCAATATTAAGTTTTAAAATATTTTTATAATTTTATTTTATTACTACAAAATAAAGTTATTAAAGTTTAATAAGTGAGCAAGAATTTTATTGACATCTATTTTTTTAGAAAGTGCAATTTTATTTTTCAACTTTATAAAATTTTTACTTGCTGATCCAATATGACTAATGTTATACTTAGAGCAATACAGGCAGTTCTCGGTTTATGAATTCCCACTTAACAAGTTCCCAGTTAATAAGTTTTTTACAAATGTGAAGAATCAAAAATATGAACATTAATTATAAAAAAATAAATGCTAAACATTCATAAATATGCATTTCAAACAATGTACATAGTTATACAATTTATTTATATTTATTTATTTGTAATAGAAATAGAGGGCATACTCACAAGGGGTGCTTGCCAACTGGGTAAAAACGAAAAGGAACCAAACTTTATAAATAAAGATAGTATCAATAGATAGTTCGACCAGTCGATTATTAAGAGGTATAATTCAAATAAGATCGGAAGAGCGTCGTGTGTCGATTATTAAGAGATATAATTCAAATATAAATGCTTAATCAACAATCAAATTCGGAATTCATTCATGACATGGAAGAGAAAAACGAGGTGTAAGGCGGTCAGCAAAAACGCTACGTCAGCACTGGTTGCATAGCAGCACTAGATAACTAGGTTCGAAGGAAGTTTTTATAAATTTAAAAAAATGAAAAGAAATAATTTCGTGAAAGTTTTACTGGAGATTTGCTTTGTAGAGTAGTGTAGAGTGCCATTGAGAATTCCACCGTGTGCCATAGGTTGCCGACCCCTGAGCTATATGCAAAGGAATTGCCAAAATAAACTTAATTTAATAATTATTCTAATTATTATATAATGTCTATTGATTTGTTAAAAATTTTTATGTAATTAATCGTATGTAGATATAGTAAAGCATCGGTTATCTGGAGTAATTGATACCAGGGTGTATGGATAATCAATGTTTTATTGTAATCTGATTAAATTTTTAAATTTGTTACAATGCCCAATTTTGTTTGTCATTATTCATAATAGCTGGGCATTATAAATAATGACAAACAAAATCCCTCACATCTTCAGTTTTTCAGAATTGCTCCAGACCTATCCCATCTGTGTGTTAATTTATATTTTATATAACTATTCTAAATATTATTTTGCAGATAATCTTCATTTTCAGCTAAAAATAAAAACATGAAACCATATTAGGAAAGTGTTGTAAAGTGAAGTATGTCTATACTTATATGTATAAAGCAAAGATTTTTTGAAAAAATAAAAATTTAAAAATTGTGCTTCCTTATATTAGAGCTTCTAAAAATTAAATATCTAGTTAGTGTGTAAATGAGATTCTTTTGTCATAGAAGTCATAACATTTTGCAAAATTTACTAACAATTAACCTTATATCAGTAAAGTATTTCATATAATAAAATTGTAAAACTTTTTTCTCAGTTTTATTCATAAATTGTCATTGTTTATTAATATAAATTTTAAGAATGTATGAAACCTTAATTTCCAATAAATGTTTACTTTCTAATGCGTAAAAAAAAATTCAGGAATACCTTGTTAAAATTATGCTAACAGAATAATATATTTCTTATAAGATATAAACATTTTTCTGAAGTCAAAACAAATCTGCTTCCTGTTTCATTTATTAATAGTGGATGTTATTAGTTGGGTTGATACCATGTTGCCATGGTGATTGGAAGCTGTTGAGTAAGTGGGGATAAGTGATCAAGACCAATAAACATGACCTTGAAGAAACATGAAATATGATATTTCAGTTTGGGTTACTTCTAAATTGTATATCATATGAAATTTTATTCATATTTTAATTTTATCATATTGTCCAATACATTTTTTGTTTGTGTTGTAACAATTTCTACCCAGTAAGAAATATTTTTATGGATTTTTTAAATCAAATATATATTATACAAATTAGGATGATAGATTCTAAAATTCTCTGTTTTTACTGTTAATGATGATAAAATAATTTGTTTTTACTTAAAGAGAAAGAATGAATGCATTAGTAGTAATCACTATATATTATTATAATGGAATCAGAATTTGTGTGTGCATGCAAAGTCTGATGTTCAGTTAAAGCAGTCATTTCTTTAGTTACTATTTAATATTTTACATTCTAGTATTTATTTTGTCATTATATTGCTATTTGTTGTGAATTCAAGCTGCTTTTATTAAGAAACTGCAGGCAATCTCTGAATTATGTAAATCTGACATACATAGATCCTACTTACATAAACATCCTTGATTAAAAACAAAAAATATACTGATTGTAGTGGATAATACTATAATGCAGAGATGTAAGGATTTTTCTCCTAATTTCATTTATCATATGAATATATATTTTATGGACTTATTAGTTTAATTTTTGGTAATTTTATTGTTTAAATGTAAGTAAAATTTTAAAATTTGTTTACATGCATCATTAAACAATATGAAATCAATAGCTGCTATGCCATAAAATGATGGTATACTTTTAGAAATATTAATTATGATGTACTGATACTGATGATCACATGTACTGATGAGGGACCGGTAAAGGGTCCGAAAACGTTTTACAGTATTAAAAGTTTTTTACTTGCTCTTAGTGCTGTTTGAACTCTGATCTTATTAATTATGAATTTCCATGTTACACAAATATTTTCATTAAATGAGTAATGGAATGTGAATGTAATGAATATAAATTTAGAAAAATTAGAATTTTCCTAAAGATTTAGAAATTATTAGTTTTTAAATGTTATTAAAAATTCTTTTATATTAATGATTTAATTTTTTTCATTTGAATCTAATATTCTGCATTTTGCAACTATCAAGTTTAAGACTTTATAATATAGAAGTAAAAAATCATTCACTTGACTTCAAAAAAAAAGTTTTCTACTTATGATGGAGCAATGTTTTGATAACTCCATCATAGGTTGAAAAAATTTTAAATAAAAAATGACCCACAATGGTAGTAATTTTAGTAGTAGTAATGGACAATGGAATACTGAATCCTTCAAGATGTTAAAATAATCCAGATTTCATCATGATCCATCAAGGTAATACGATAATCCAGAATTATACTTGGGCTTCAAAGCATAAGAATCATCTAAAATTGAAGCTCAGATCGTCAAAGTTGTAAGTGATTGCTTTACTAGGCAGCTGAATAAAGCAAAAAAATATATTTCTAGCCAATATTCTATGAAAATAGCCAAATTAAAAATATTGTAAGGGCATTTATAAGATCAGATTATTGCAGTTAAAATAATTCTAAATTGGGGACCATCTGTACATAAAACATAAGCACTAATCATAAGTTAAAAAATCTTACTAGATAGTTTATTTACAAAACTTTACAACAAAAAAACCGTTTCGATCTAATCAAGTCATCTTCAGTTCACAAATTAGAACAGAGACCAAACATTTAATTTAAAGCTTAAAGAATAATGTTTGATTTAAAGCAAAAATCCAAAAACAGAATCTTTGTTCAGTGGAATGCACGTGGCATACTGACATAAAATAAAATACAGTTATAATTATTAAACCATGATTAATAATTACAGAGTGAATAAAATAACTAAAAATAAAATTACACAGCATGCAGAAATAACAGTAAATATACTACATGGCATTTCTTAGGCACTATTGTAAAAATACAATTGAATTTTGAACAATGATTTTTTAACAATGATTATAGATACAGTTTCATATAAAATTATCTACAATACATTAATAAAAGAAAAAAAAATCATTATTAAAAATATACAGAAGTATGTACAAAATACTAAATTTGATTGATTTTTAGAAAAAAAGGAACATTTAACAAGTTTAATAAATTTGTGTACAAAATAAAAAATATTCTTTACTGTGAGAGATGATTCATTTAATCTGTGAATATGAAATTAATATTATTTAATAACAGCATTGAATGTTTCACATGTGGTTTTTTAAATTATGCATTTTGTCAAAATAAAGATTTAAATATTGACTGTTCACTAGTATCTTTGCAGTGGTGCTTAAGAAATGCCATTTAGTATTTATTTCTTCTGCATGTTATGTAATTTTTAGTTATTTTACTCTCTTTGTATATTTAACTATAGCTTAGTAATTATAATCATTAAGCCTTGGTTAATTATACAGAGAGAAAAATATAACTGTATTTTTTAATTTTATTTTATGCTTTTTATACCAAATATTTCAAACCAAATTAATCTTTAGCATAATAATTCTGAATTAAACTGCAATTTTATCAAATAAAGGCAACGTTACCACTATCTGTTGAGCTAGCTAATTAAATTTTAAATTTGAATTAAGGTGGCACCATCTAGTAATTAATAATTAGACTATAATATTTTAATTAATTTTCCCGGAATGAAATTTTGCCACTGCACTGGAATCGAATTAGGATGTTTGGGATAGCACCCCAACACCTTATTGATTAGACTACAGTGGCATCCGGCATAATTCTATTTTGGGAAACTTATGTTAATGATCATTTTAGAAATGTATCAGACAAACCAGATACTAGTGCTCCCAGGTCGGCTATCTACAAAGCCATAAGCCCTCATGGCAAACATGGGCAGATATACTTGCAAAGTCGCGGTTTATTACGACTGTCAATACTAACTAAGCCTAACGGTTAGCGACTCTGCAAATTCCAGAGTTCTGCCTGAGCTCAGGTCTTTAACTAAGTTCTAACTTAATACTACAAAATAATCTAACACACAGTAACGTCGAACTGACGAAACGAAACTAAATATCGGAACTTACACTGAAAGTACCGATTAAGTGTTAACAGTAAAACGAACAAAAAAAAAAAAACGATGTTAGAACTTATACTAATAAATTAAAGAAATTCTCAAACAAGTTAGATAATAAGAAAATATAAATTTATTAGACTCAAAACACTTACAAAAGTGTTAATAAAAGCTTTATTTAAACTTTAATAAAGCACAATGAAATAAACCACAAAACTTATTTAATCCAATTCAAATATCAAAATTTCACAAGAAACAAACCTTAAATACTACTTAAATTCTAATACCTCCACTTCCGATACAAACTTCAATCAATAGTCGATCCCTACAAGAAATTCAATTGTCACTTTCACCAATTCCACGTCTGGAAATTCAGCACCTCTAATGCTTGTCGATTGCGTCGTCTTTTTATACAATTCTCGAGTGACCGCCGCACTCGCTCATTTACATACTTATACGTAACAAGTTCAAAGTTATTAGTTTACAGAGTATTTCATTTATGTCATTATCTTTACAATTAATTTATATATCGAACAAAAATACCGATACGGATCATTCTTATTTTCACATATCAGTTCAGTGGCAATTATTATGTAGATAAGACATTATTAACCGGGATAGCTCTTCCGGGTACGGGCGCCGATCCCGTATCACGTGATTGCCAACGACGGAGGCGGAGAACGTGGGAAGTAAGTTAACTTTTAAACTAAAATATAATACGTTAGTAGATAGGAAAATAACGATAAATAAATAATAGAGTGCATAATAAAATAAAAATAGGACAGGTCCAAGTTAACTTCCTCACATACTTGTCTCAAGTCATATGCTATACTCTAATTGAAACTAATTTGGTTAATGTTATTCCCCTAATAATTAGAATTGTAATTCTGTTCTTTTTCTGTGTTACTGATAATGGCTATATAATTTAGCTGAAAACATTATAAGAATAAACATATACAGTGAATTCCATTTAATTGGGGCAGTCACATAATGCCAAACTAAACTAATACATAATTTAAATGCTTAATTGGGAAAGTAGCAGAAAAGGAATATTCAATTTACAATAGTCGGTTATGCACAATCACCATATAACAAGATCACCCACTCGTATACAGTGCAATATATGATAAGCTGTTAAGAAATGGAATGCACATATGATTAACTCACCTACAGAAAATCTCCCATTTCTTCTCTTTAGATAAACGCAATGGCTACCATATCTTTTTTTTCCTTTGGCCGGTGTACCCGGACATCACCAGCTTCGTCACTACATGGCTACCATATCTTTTTTTTTCCTTTGGCCGGTGTACCCGGATATCACCAGCTCCGTCACTACAGAAGAATTTTTCATTTGAGAACACTATAGTACTCCAGTCTGAATTGTTTCATTGTTGATACTGATATGCAAATACTTTGCGGTCAATCATGTTTCTTTTAGTTAAGAGTTGTTTTTGGCAGCTCTCCTCTTAAATCTGCTTCGCGTAATCTGTTAACAGAAAATTATGCATGTTTAGTACTTACTGTTTCCGCTATATTAAAATGGATATATCAGTTAAACTATATTATCTTCAATAATCCATATCGAAATACATTTTTGCGATATATTTGTGTTAAAGTTATATATTTTTTGGACGCTCGGGAAACATCCGTATTTAAGGTTGTCGAAGAGTCAGGGCGGGAGGATCCCTCTTCCGCACTGGCTCTTCGACAATTTTGCCGAAAACGTAACATTTTATAAGATCAATAACTTATTTGTAAAATCTGTAATCTGCTTTATTAAATTTATCATCTGTAATCTATTTTGCAAAAATCAAAACCTCTGTAAGACCTGTCGAAAGATCCCACTTACGCCCTGCCGGCGCGAGTCATATCAATCAATATTTTATTAATAACATAATCCGCATATTAAACTTATCTGTTTACAATTATATTTTAGAACACTACATACCTTTTATTAACAGTGTCTATGGAGAAAGGTAGTGCAGTTTCTGTTTTCATCACCCTGGCTATTTAAAGAGACTGTTTTTGCTAGTTGTCTCATACTTTCAGCTTCTTCGGCTGTTGTCAATCTTGGTCTACCTGCTGATTTCCCTGAAGAACGGACCCTGTTTCTTCATAAAGTTTGCAGATTACAGTTCGTGTGTTTATTTTAAACATTTCGACAATTCGTTTGACATTTTTTCCTTCTTGTCTGTGTCGAACTATTAACTTTCTAATATTATTGTCGATTGGTTTGAGCATAACTGTTGTTGATTATTTTATATATACAGAAAAAAATGAGACTCGTAATCCTTCGCTAAGTCAAAAGAAAATAACTTTCACTCACACCTGTAAGTCACTTTCGAATTACACCATAGGGAGCATTGCATCGACTTATCTCTTGATTACGCGTATTATTATATCGATACTGTGCACCGTTTGTGTTACATTAATAACAAAATAGATTAGTTTATTATTAATAACACAAAATTTAATGTAACACCGTTTGTGTTACATTAGTAACAAAATAGATTAGTTTATTATTAATAACACAAAAATTCCCTACAGAACAGCCAGAAATCATCTTACTGACAACATATTTGAGCACGTGATGTAAAACTTATCTACCCCCGACGCTAATGTAAAACCTTAATGGAATCGTCCCGCACTAAGCGTGTTCGAATGGACGCCTGGAAAAAGCAATCTCTTTGGATTGAAGTAGTGTAAGGAAGCCGAACAACTTTGACCTGTAGGCAAAACTTTATGGACTAGACTGTACTTTTCACAATTTTATTTAAGAGATATATTTCTGTAGATCAGCGATTCTCAACCTTTTAGGTTCCGCGTACCACCCAAAGAATATCAAAATTTCTCCATACTACCACCATTTATAAAAAAAATTCAGCATCAAAACAAAAAAATAGACAGACGAATAAAAAATATTTTAGTTTTTTGATAACCAAAACATAATTACCATAATAAAAATATTCCGCGTACCACCCAAAGAATGTCAAAATTTCTCCATACTACCACCATTTATAAAAAAATTCAGCATCAAAACAAAAAAATAGATAGACGAATAAAAAATATTTTAGTTTTTTGATAACCAAAACATAATTACCATAATAAAAATTAAATATTTAATTTATTTAGAAACAATATCTATCTATTATTATTAATAGCATTTAAACAAATTTAAATATATGAAAACAAATCAAAATATTATAAAAAAAAACTTAAAATTAATGAGCTTGTTTTGCAAAAACAGTTTTTTAATATCAGGCTCTATGTTACTTAGTTTTAAGCGTAAATTAGAATCAAGTAGTCTATTAATTTTGTTCTGTATTTGTTTTTTAAATAACATTATTGAAAATTCCTTTTCACATAGGGTATAAATAACTGGTGCAAAATTTAATAGCTTTATCTGCAATTTCTTTAAAATCGTTCATTTTATAGTTTTAAGCGTAAATTAGAATCAATTAGTCTATTAATTTTGTTCTGTATTTGTTTTTTAAACAACATTATTGAAAATTCCTTTTCACATAAATAACTGGTGCAAAATTTAATAGCTTTATCTGCAATTTCTTTAAAATCGTTCATATCTCCGAATCCAAAAAAATTTACGTGTGCATTATTTTTAAAATTTCCAATTTTCAAGCGTAACAATTTTTCATGTTTAAAAATTGCGATGGTAGCGCTTTTTCTGGTTGTATGAAGAACTGAAAAGAGGGTTCTTGAATTGTAATTTAACATTGCACGCCATGAACTGAGCACTCGTACCAGTTTCCACTATAGCAAACTCCAAACTAATCTGTAAGGACAGCATAGAAACCACTGCGCTGGCAATTGCGCAATATGGCGTTAAAAATGGCGTACAACCTAGAATACAATAAGTCAGGACATTTTTGTCTTCACAAAGAGCTGAAAAAGGCAGTAATCAGTATAGGTATAATGGAGATATAGTTTTAATTTTTTTATGCCAGTTTTATATTGTTTGAAAAATTATTTTAATATATTTTTTCAAAAATAATTTATCTTTCATGTACAGTATACAAATACAAAGCTATTCCAATACAAAATATAATTTAAAATAGATCATACTACAAAGAGCTGAAAAAGGCAGTAATCGGTATAATGGAGATATAGTTTAAATTTTTTTATGCCAGTTTTATATTGTTTGAAAAATTATTTTAATATAATTTTTCAAAAATAATTTATCTTTTATGTACAGTATACAAATACAAAGCTATTCCAATACAAAATATAATTTAAAATAGATCATACATTATTTTCGGGAGATATTGTGGTGCGCACAGTATAAATGACATTTTTCTTCATTTCGACTTTTATCTTCGCCTCAATCAAAAATTTGAAGATTCATCTTTCTGAAAGCAAATATTGCTTGTGTATCTATTTCGATACATTAAGATTCTTTTTTTGTTTATACATTTTGCCAAATCAGAGTATGCCAGTCATTTGAATATATTCTAAAATTTCAACATTACCAAAATTAAATACATTGGATTATCTAATAAAGAATACATTTTGTTCCCGGTAACACTCGTTTGTCGTTTGTATATCTTCTTGCACGTGACACACCAAAGATTGCCCATATCTCATTGGTGAAGACAGGAATTGTAACTCCTCCTCCTCGTCTTCTGCCAATCCTGTTCAAGGATTTAGAGAAGTGGAGACGACACCAACAATGGGATCATTCCCATTCCTTTTCCCACTCAGTGGATCATTCTTACTTCTCTCGCCTGAAAGTGATTTAATTAAAGCTTTTATCTGTTATCTCCTTTAATTCCGTTGATAAATCCCTATTTTTAAATGAAGTTTAGGGGAAGTCTTTTATTTATTATTTTATTAGTTTTTGTTTCTGTTGGGTCATGTATAATTAGTTTATATTTAAATACTACACTACTATCCAGTTAATTTTTTTAGATTTTTTTTTTTGTATTGTGATAATGATTAACGAATGATAGAAACATTTTAGTGTGCATAGCTTAAAAATAATGGTGAATTTATATGATCATGATCATCATTTATATTTCATCTACTGAATATATCTACTTTTTATTTTGTTTCCATATGTAGGCCTACCTATCCTATATAATCTACATCCACTGGGAACCAATTACTTTTCTTATGTAATTTCTCCATTTGTATTGTCTGCCAGAATGTCTTTTCCCTTGCTTTGGTTGCCAGATTAATTCTCTTTGTCCAATGATTATTGATGTATTTCATTATATGGCTTGCCTAACACCACTTACTGCTTCTAACTGCTGCCAATGTCTTCTACTTTGGTTTGTTCTCTTATCTAATGTATTGGTCTTGCGTTCCCTTCTGGTGTATACTAGGTATGTATCCTTGGGTTGTTTCTAGTTTCTATTCATTTTCTTTGTAAGGGTCCATGTTTCAGAGCCATGTCATTACTGACTACTGATTATATATAGAGGTAAAACCAGTAAGGTTCATTTCTCCAATCATCTCATAAATTTTATGAGTAAAAAAGTTTTATTGTATTAAACAGCTTAAATATATATAAACTAATAGGGGAAAGTTGGCTAAATTATACCCTCTAAGAAAATAATGCTCCTGGAAACTAAACTATCAATCCAAAACAAAAAATCTGTTTTTTGTTTAAAAGTTTATTTTATTGCACACAGTTTTAATCAAAATAAAACTATAAAAATTTATAATTTTTTTTCACAAATAACAGAAGGATAAAAAAGTGTAATTTGGTAAGATTTAGAGTACCGGTTCGCTAAATTGTACCTATGTGATTTTAAATCGTAGGGGAGAGCAGGGTAAAGTGGCCAGGGCGGGTAAAGTGGCCAAGGGCTATTACTACTCTATATTCTTCAGGAACCTGGTGGTGAATGTCTGAAAAATTGCAGAAGAACGGCATTGGTTTCGCGAGTGCATCCTAGTTAGTTGCATCGCCATTTTTCTGCTGATAGTGAAGTTTTTGTAATTTTCCCTTCGTTGATCTAAGGTAAGTACTAAATAAAGTTTAACTATGTGGTTATCTAGATTTACATATATGTTTAATATCCCTTAAAGGTGAAGTTTTAGGCTTTAAATCAAAATATCACAGAATACTCTAAGTTAAGTTGTATTCGCTAGACGCTACGTGGCATGTAATGACTTCCAGGAGGGCAAGTGACCAGGTGCTTGGCCACTTTGCCCGCCCGATGAAAAAACTTATAACATGAAATAATCCATTTATTAAAAAATATTAATATGTTATATGTGTTTTGCAGGTAGATTCTCAGGAAATGCCGTCAACGTACAAACGAAAAACGAACCAGCAGGGATGGGATCCAGAAGCTATGGAAAATGCAATTCAAGCTGTGAAATCTAATGTTATGGGCTATTCATCTGCAGCAAAGAACTTTAATGTTCCCCGAAATAGGCTGAAAAGAAGAGCATTAAATAAAAATGCTGATGCCATAGAAAACAAAAAGATTTTTGGAAGATTCAGGGCTGTTTTTAACGAGAATCAGGAAAAAGAACTAGTCGACCACCTCTTAGGTTTAGAACTACGTTTCTACGGTATATCCATATCAGATCTACAGCATTTAGCATATCAACTAGCAGAGAAAAACAATATAGCCCACAATTTTAACAAGGAAAATATGATGGCTGGAAAAGATTGGGTAAGAAGTTTTATGAAACGCCATCCCGAGATCAATCTCAGAAAATCGAATCTACATCTGCTGCTAGGGCTCAAGCCTTCAATAAACCTAATGTGACCAAATTTTTCGAAATTTTAAAGGACATACAGGAGAAAAAATGTTATCCCCTTATCGGGTATTTAATGTTGACGAAACTGGACTCACAACAGTTCAATCTAAAAACACCAAAATAATTGCCATGAAAGGTAGGCGGCAAGTTGGCACATTAACATCTGCAGAAAGGGGGATTCTCTCGACAGTTGTGATGTGCATGTCTGCGGGAGGAAATTACATCCCTCCTTTTATCATTTTTCCGAGACAGAGGATGAAAGCTGAACTGAAAGACGGAGCTCCTCATGGAACTGCTTTCGCCTGGCTGGATGCAAGCCGAAATTTTTACTGAATGGTTTGAGCATTTTTTGAATCATAGTAAACCATCTGCAGAAGATTCAGTCCTACTAATACTCGATGGACATACCACCCATACGAAAAACTTAAATTTCATAGAGAAAGCCAGGAACAACCACACTACAGTTGTATGTATACCACCACATTGTAGCCATAAACTGCAGCCCTTGGACGTTTCATTTATGGCTCCTTTTAACAATTTTTATGTTAAAGCTATTGAAAAGTTTCTATGGAACAACCCTGGGAGAGTTGTAACACAGTTCCAGGTTAGCCAGCTTCTCGGGGAAGCTTCAACAATTTTTATGTTAAAGCTATTGAAAAGTTTCTACGGAACAACCCTGGGAGAGTTGTAACACAGTTCCAGGTTAGCCAGCTTCTCGGGGAAGCTTACTTACGTGCGGCTACACCAGCTACAGCAATCAATGGATTCCGAAAATGTGGAATTGTACCATTAAATCCAGATGAGTTTTCGGAAGCTGATTTTATCGCTGCAAAAGTCATTGATGTTGCAATAGCTGACACTGAAGCTCCTACAGAGCAAATTCCAAATGAAAGCCAAGAGGATGATCCAGAACCGTTGCAAGATATTGACCTCCTACCAAGCACATCATTTGCAGTAAACCCTGAAATCATAGTTCCATTCCCCAAAGCAAACATTTCTAAGCGAGTAACTCGGAAGAAATAAGCAATTCTTACTTCTAGTCCATATAAAAGTGATCTTGAGCTCTCCAAGTTTAGCTCAAAAAAGAAGCATTCAATTGGAAAAAAATCTAGCAAGAAAACTAAGAGTTATCTTTTGGATGAACCAAAAGAGAGTGATTGCGATGATACGGAATATTTTTATTGCAGAGAAAGTTATTCATGTTCAAAACTCAATGAGGGATGGATCAGGTGCTCTGGCTGTCATCTTTGGGCTCACGAGGGATGTGCTTATTGCGAGGAGGAAGACGATGAATTTTTGTGTGAAGATTGCTGAAGAAAATGATTTTAAAAAGATTTAGATTGTATCTTTAAATTTATTTAAAATAAATTACAGAATGTAAAGTACTTTGTGTCCTCATTATTGCATTTCGACCATATTTAGGTCTACCTGCAGTGCAGAATGACCTTGCTGTTTATTCACCATTAAACTGGCCACTTTACCCGACTGGATCGGGCAAAGTGGCCATTTTGCAAAGGTAAAGATAATTAAAAATTAATGAAAATACAGCAATGTAAAATAACACACTTTATTGACACTCCATTAAATATATTGTATTCTGACAAAATATCAGTTAGCTAACAGCTAAGGGAAAAAAATTACAAATTATTTAGCTTAGAGTGGCCACTACCCTGCTCTCCCCTAATAAAATAAACCAAGTACAATATTACCGAAACAGGATATTTGTGAAAATTTAGATGCGGTTATTTTGGTTGATGTTATCTTATTATTTTCACGGTTATTTTGGTTGATGTTATCATATTATTTTCTTAAATCGTCAAACGATGCGGTTATTTTGATTGATGTTATCATATTATTTTCTTAAATCGTCAAACAAGTAGCGCTCTTAAATTGCAACAATTTTAGTGCAACTAGTTTCACGATTTAAGAAAATAATATAATATCAATCAAAATAACCGCATCTAAATTTTTACAAATATCCTGCTTCGATAATACTGTACTTGGCTTATTTTATTACATATGAGATGTTTTGATGGGATATTAATTTACATTTTGAGTAGGCCTGACTGTGCTAGTACCTCGAAATTTTGGATAGGGAATTAGAATATCCAGAAAATTAATTCATTGGTTTTTCAGACACAGATGCATAAGCAGTTAATTTTTGATAAAAAATATTATCTTAATAAAAATCCCTACATAAGCAACATAAACAAGGAGTCAAATCAGATTATAAAGCAATAATGAAATAAAATATATAAATAAAAACAAAACAGGAAGAGTCCACCCAGTAGCTATTAGTGATCTGGTAAAAAATTTCTGGGGAGAACACTGCAAAGTACTGAGGAATGAATATTAACATATTTTTTTTAAACTTGTGCTGTTTTTGTGAAATGAGACAATTTATTAGATAATCAATAGGCGCGTATAATAATAAAAGAGCACGTATAAAAAATTATACGTGCTCTTTTATGTTATTCAATATTTAACATAGTATAACAAGATCCTGTATAAAAACGATATTTTGAAGATCGTTTGTATACAGTTAAATTAACAGGTGTCAAACTGTCTTTCTTTTTCCCCTCTGAGAGCTTCTCCCCTCGCAATAACAATGAGACGACCCAACTCTTGGCCAAGTTCAGTGGTTCGACTATACAGAAACTGATAAATTTGTTTAAACAGTCATGAATAGTAACTATGGGAAATGGAAATAGCCTGTGCATTATAATTTTGGTACCACCATGACTGAGAATTATTAATAGAAATTATCAAATATGTTCAGAATGCAGGTTTTACAGTTGTGGGTGTTGTGTCACTTTCGGAGAAAAACATGCAAAAATGTGGAATGAACTTCAAATTCATAAAAATACATGCTTTGACAATCCAACATATATTGATCAGCCTATATAGGTCTTTGCAGATGTGCCATTTAGTGATCAAGCTTCTAAGGAATCATTTATTAGATGATGGCATTATCTTACAGGAGGAAAACGTATGGATAAAAGTCTGTTCGAAAAATTTTCTTTGGATTGTGGTGAAATGAAGTTTTGTCCCAAACTGACTCCAGGTCATATGAATGTGTTTGGAAGAGTGCCTCAGTTATTTTAAAATCATGTTACACAAGCTATATCTTACGTCTACCGGATTAGCAAGTGTAGATTTCATTAGACTAGTCAATGATGCCTTTGACATCTTGAATTCACGGATTCCTCAGATTGACTATCGACCAATTGCTAGTGCCTCTGGAATGCATACCAAAGGCCAAGAAGTACTTTGCACATTCTATTCAATTTGTGAAATTATGAATATTACTTCCATTTCAAAAAGACTTTCTTACATCTATTCGATCCCTATTTTGCTGCTATTCAAATCTTCAGAATACTTATGATGAAAAGTACATTTTCACAATATGATTTAATTAAGGTCTGAAAATTTTTTTCTCGGATAACAGCTTATGACTACCCACTCCCTGTTGACTTCAAGAGTCGTTTCAGATTATTTCTAATGAGTAGAAACATTAAATCACTTTCAGCAGTACTTGCCTAGTTGCAATAGATGATGATGGTGATGAATATATCACATCTCATTTGTTTATGGGATTAATTCCCAATGTCAAAGAAGCACTAGAGATGGTTGAAGGTAATATGACATTAGACATGTCTTCATCTTGTCCATTAGTACGTATTAGTGAATGCTCTGAGCAAAGTTTGCGCTATTTAACTGGATATATTGCTCATCGTTTCAGATCTGTAGATAGTTCCCTTGGTCCCTCTAATGAGGAATTAAAAGTAGTTTCACTTGAGTCGGACAATGGCTGGATAGAAAAGTTATTTCGAGGTGATTTGATTTACCCATAGACAGTTGGCTGAACACAAGTAAAGGAGTTTGAAGTGATGTGTGCACTATTTCCATGGGAACAGTGTCCCGAAAAGAGCATTATGAAGTTCGGGGCCTCTGCAAAATTTTATCAGACAAATTTCCATCGTTGAGCCCTCAGATAATAAAATTACATGTGAGATCAAGCATGTTTATAAGAGTACGCCAGGCG
Organism: Olivierus martensii; assembly: GCA_000484575.1. Taxonomy (NCBI): domain Eukaryota; kingdom Metazoa; phylum Arthropoda; class Arachnida; order Scorpiones; family Buthidae; genus Olivierus; species Olivierus martensii. Next base: position 19,303 of record AYEL01091476.1, read on the forward strand.
AATGCAGAAGCTAAGGCTCTAAGGTTCTCTACACTTCATAATAAAATAGGGAAATGGTTGTTGGTTGGTTTATTAGTGTTTAGTGCCACAAGAGCCTCACGGACCAAGCCAGAAAATGGAAAACTTCATTTGCTTCCACTTTAAAAGAATAAAAAATCAAAATGTTCTATGTATTTGTGCACCTTGGGAAAACATAAGAGTGAATAGGAATAAGATATTAAAAATGATAAGAATGTGTGAATATGAAATAGTTATATGCTAATAGTTGTGCACGTGGGAGGCTGATTAACTAGTGGTCATTTCACATTTCTGAAATTGTATACATTTAACAGTTTCACATTTCTGAAATTGTATACATTCAGTTTTTCATCAAGATAAAAACGAAAAGTGCTTCATTCATTTGCTTTTTTTATCATCTTCTAGTATAGCAAAGTTATGAACACACTTCATAATCCACTCGAGCCAGCTAAAAAACTTAGGTCTGTTAAGCCAGACCCAAGAAAAAGCTTGCTTTCTTACGGAAAAGTGTCATTAATGAAGTTCTACCTATTAGCATCTTCCGTATTAAATTACCCGGTAGAAATAAGCGCATCGAATTTGATACTAAGCAAAGATATTTCAAAAAAGCCATCATTGATACTCCTAGAAAATATTACATCTATTGTAAATTTACAAGTTTCCGAAAGAACGGAATTCATTAGAAAGCATTTTCCTAACTTCCTTAACATCATTTTGGATCGTATTAAAAGCATTTAAGTGAAACTATGCGTTAAACTAAAGAAAAGCTATGTTAAAAAATTGAAATGGATTTTCTTCAACCAATTAAGAAACTACAAAAAATTTAATTATAAATCTAATTACTGTATATAGTAGCTTTTAGATAATACGCTATTTAGATAATACGTATCATTCCTGCCTTTACTAAATCCCTCTTCGGTAAAGGACCCCTCTACTCATAACCCAAGCCTTTTAAATGGCAAGAAATGGCTACTCAACTTGAACCTTTATTAAAAACCATCCCAGACAAAAGAAAGGCTTAGATGGGAAACCTTGCCAACAATTATACTAAATACGAAACAAAACTCAGCAACATCTCCAAGGAAAACAATCCTGCATACTGCCATTCTTCTTACTAAAGAATGGTTAACCAATGAAAACATTATTTGCACTAAAGATGATAAATCCAAAAAAACTGTTCTTATAAAAAAGACATTCCTAAGATGCTTTAATTGACAATTATATACAGCATACAGTATCCATACTTCTAAAAGATCCTATTGATGAGCTACAACGAAGAGTCCGAAGACTCGCCAATCGTAAAGACCTTCCAAAATTCTTAAAGCATATCACTATGGATGCACCTGCCTGCCCTCGTCTCTTCGCCTATATTAAGCTACATAAAAATTCTATCGAAGCAAGACCAATTTTAGAAAAATTCAGATCTCCTACTTGAAAAAGCCCTTGCTAAATGGTGTAGATCCAAACTGGATAATTACCCATACTGAAACAACCTCCGCGGAATCATTTTTGGATGATCTACAACAGGATCATTTTCCGAAGAACGCTTAACGGTTCTTGATTTCTCTTCCGTATATTCATCAATTATCAATATATTGACTTTTGTAATTCTTGAAACTTTTGTAAAACTTCACCGGTCACCCTGCTCCCGCTTCCTCTCTCGTGTATTTTCTTATTAAGAGGGGCGCATTATTATTAGTAGCCCACGGGCGCCAAATATCTTAGGACGGCGCAGCCTCTATGGACTAACTATACCCCGCTCGAGCAATTAGATAAGGAGCGGGTGCATTTTCTGTACATGTATATCACAAAGAAGACTAATTCACTCTATTTCCATCTTTAGAAAACTCAACAGCAGGCTCAGCCTCATTCACGAGCGTTCCAAAGACGCAGCTAGGTATAAGGACGCTAGCATCTCCGCACTCATTTGGCGAGCTTACAAACTTTGTACGGAGAAAGAGGAGGTAGTAATAGAGCTTATGATTCTCAAGGAGGAATTCTTATCCCACGGATACCTTGGCGGCAAATTTGACAGCTTAATCCGCAAGATCCGCATCAAGCATCTTAAAATGTGCAACGCATTCATTATACGCTCCTGTCGATGTCACTACACCAATCAGGAAGCTCCGACTTCAAGCACTTCCTATCCATTCCACAGCACCCTATGTGCCGCGACATTAGTGTAATTACAACAAAACACGATTATCACTTATCCGAAAGAAACTCTAGTGTTTCAAAAAATACGGAACGACAAGGAAACTAGACGTAACGCCGCGAGGTGCGGGGTATACGAGATACCGTTAGTTGATTCCGTAACCGACGCGGAAAGTTATTACATCGGAATAACCAGACGCCTGAAATAACGTATGCAACAGCACCGATAAGACGTAAGAAACAAGGAAAATATGGCTCTAGCGCAAGCGGCCTACTCAAAGTACTGATTTGTTATATGGGACAACGCTAAAATCGTCGATTCATTATGTTCTAACGAACTGAGGTCCAACTTTCAAGTTTGGAACATTTACCTCTCTAGGAAAGAAAAATCTAATCAATTCTAGGGATAAAAATTATACACAGTGCTTAGGAGTTATTTGTTTAAATCAACGTAGCTATAGTATTTAAGTGCATAAACGTAAACTTTTGTATCTATTATCGCCATATTTCTGCCCCTTTTTGTCTAACATTTTGTCTCACGTACACTGCCTGTTTGTTTATATCGTTACCCTGACACACGGGATTTAAATTACAATTTACACTTGTTTTTTACAAATATCCCGTTCTCTGATAAGTTCTTTATTAACGCTCACTTTCTCTGTGCAGCTAAAGAAGTGAAGTCCAGCTCAATAGCTACAGCATTATATTATATAAAAATATGTAAAGATGTAATTAAAGATGAATATTAATTTAACAAATTATCTTATATAAATGATCAAACTGAAATGCTATAATGTATCTAAGATTGTTATAAAATTCATCAAAAACCTATAAATTTGCTTTTAAAATGTTTTTCCAGTCCTCTTTGTTAGAGCGTTATCTGGCATTCTAATATTTTAATACTTCCCCATCCATCATCATTGTATAAAACTGCTAAATCCATATTCTAATTGCCATAGTTTTATAAATGTTTATTTAATATGTAGAATTAATAATTTTACTGATAATAAAAAAATTATTAAAACATTTAATTTTGAATCAAAATATACTTCATCTATTATCATTTAAATATTGCAAAGTTACAAGTAGGGAAGAGCAGGGTAAAGGGGCCGGGGCGGGTAAAGTGGCCATGGGCTATTACTACTCTACATTCTTCAGGAACCTGGTGGCGAATGTCTGAACAACTGCAGAAGAACGGCATTGGTTTCGAGAGTGCATCCTAGTTAGTTGCATCGCCATTTTTCCTGCTGATAGCGAAGTTTTTGTAATTTTCCCTTCGTTGATCTAAGGGAAGTACTAAATAAAGTTTAATATATGTATGTGGTTATCTAGATTTTACATATATGTTTAATATCCCTTAAAGGTGAAGTTTTAGGCTTTACACTTCTTTTTTAGGTACTTTGCTTTTGGGCAAAGTGGCCAGGGACTTGGCCACTTTTGTCCGCCCGATGAAAAAACTTATAACATGAAAAAATATTTTTTAATAAATGGATTCTAATATGTTAAATGTGTATTGCAGGTAGATTCTCAAGAAATGCCGTCAACGTACAAACGAAAAACGAACCAGCAGGGATGGGATCCGGAAGCTATGGAAAATGCAATTCAAGTTGTGAAATCTAATGTTATGGGCTATTCATCTGCAGCAAAGAACTTTAACGTTCCCAGAAATACTCTAAGGCTCTTTAAGGCTAACGTTCCCCGAAATACTCTATAAGGCTCTTCTTTTCCCTGAAAAGAAGAGCCTTAAATAAAAATGCTGATGCCATAGAAAACAAAGATTCTTGGAAGATTCAGGGCTGTTTTTAACGAGAATCAGGAAAAAACTTGTCGACCACCTGGAGGTTTAGAACTACATTTCTACGGTATATCCATATCAGATCTACAGCATTTAGATATCAACTAGCAGAGAAAAACAATATAGCCACAATTTTAACAAGGAAAAGATGATGGCTGCAAAAGATTGGTTAAGAAGTTTTATGAAACGCCATACCGAGATCAGTCTCAGAAAACCGGAATCAACATCTGCTGCTAGGGCTCAAGCCTTCAATAAACCTAATGTGACCAAATTTTTCGAAATTTTAAAGGACATACAGGAGAAAAAATGTTATCCCCTTATCGGGTATTTAATGTTGACGAAACTGGACTCAACAGTTCAATCTAAAAACACCAAAATACTTGCCATGAAAGGTAGGCGGCAAGTTGGCACATTAACATCTGCAGAAAGGGGGATTTTCTCGACAGTTGTGATGTGCATGTCTGCGGGAGGAAATTACATCCTTCCTTTCATCATTTTTCCGAGCCAGAGGATGAAAGCTGAACTGAAAGACGGAGCTCCTCTTGGAACTGCTTTCGCCTGCCATCCATCTGGCTGGATGCAAGCCGAAAGTTTTACTGAATGGTTTGAGCATTTTTTGAATCATAGTAAACCATCTGCAGAAGATCTAGCCCTACTCCTAATACTCGATGGACATACCACCCATACGAAAAACTTAAATTTTATAGAGAAAACCAGGAACAACCACACTACAGTTGTATGTATACCACCACATTGTAGCCATAAACTGCAGCCCTTGGACGTTTCATTTATGGCTCCTTTTCAATTTTTAGGTTAAAGCTATTGAAAAACGTTTCTACGGAACAACCCTGGGAGAGTTGTAACACAGTTCCAGGTTAGGCAGTTTCTCGGGGAAGCTTAAGTGCGGCTACACCAGCTACATCAATCAATGGATTCCGCGAAAATGTGGAATTGTACCATTAAATCCAGATGAGTTTTCGGAAGCTGATTTTATCGCTGCAAAAGTCATTGATGTTGCAATAGCTGACACTGAAGCTCCTACAGAGCAAATTCCAAATGAAAGCCAAGAGGATGATCCAGAACCGTTGCAAGACATTGACCTCCTACCAAGCACATCATTTGCAGTAAGCCCTGAAATCATAGTTCCATTCACCAAAGCAAACATTTCTAAGCGAGTAACTCGGAAGAGAGGGTCTGCAGCAATTCTTACTTCTAGTCCATATAAAAGTGATCTTGAGCTCTCCAAGTTTAGCTCAAAAAGAAAGCATTCAATTGGAAAAAATCTAGCAAGAAAACTAGGCCTTCTTCCAAACCGAAGCGTTATCTTTTGGATGAACCAAAAGAGAGTGATTGCGATGATACGGAATGTTTTTATTGCAGAGAAGGTTATTCATGTTCAAAACCCAATGAGGGATGGATCAGGTGCTCTGGCTGTCATCTTTGGGCTCACGAGGGATGTGCTTATTGCGAGGAGGAAGACGATGACTTTGTGTGAAGATTGCTGAATAAAATGATTTTAAAAAGATTTAGATTGTATCTTTACATTCTGTAATTTATTTTAAATAAATTTAAAGTGCTTTGTGTCCTCATTATTGCATTTTGACCATATTTAGGTCTACCTGCAGCGCAGAATGACCTTGCTGTTTATTCACCATTAAACTGGCCACTTTACCCGACTGGATCGGGCAAAGTGGTCATTTTGCAAAGGTAAAGAGGCCACTTTACCCGACTGGATCGGGCAAAGTGGCCATTTTGCAAAGGTAAAGATAAATTAAAAATTAATGAAAATACAGCAAAGCATGTAAAAAATAACACACTTTATTGACACTTCATTAAATACACTGACGGAAAAAAAAATCCCAACACCAAGAAAAAAATTATTGTAGAGTAATGAAGTCTGACAAAATATCAGTCAGCTAAGGGAAAAAAATTACAAATAAATTTAGCTTAGAGTGGCCACTTTACCCTGCTCTCCCCTACAAGCTTTATTGATTCTTCCTTAGCAAAAACAGCTTAGGTATTTTTTATAGCTTCAATATTTTCAAAGTATAGCGATGTTGTATGTATCCTTCCTTTTCCTGTTTTACTGGGAAAAATTTATTTGATCTTGTATCAAATTTCAGTTAGGTTCACAGTAATGTCAATTGTAACAGACAATAATTCAGTAAAAGTAGCAATGGTTTTCACATCATGAACATATTTGTGGACCTATAAAAAATCCAGTTCTAACTTTCCTGTATTCTTATTATATGACGGTTCATTTATTTAAAAAACAAATACCGGATTAATCAAAAAGATTTTTTTAACATTTCATTTCCTGATTTTGATAAAAAAATTATTTGAAAGGCAAATTTTTAACCACTTAAGAATAATTTAGTTAAATTTCCCTTAATGGACACTCCTCATTAACGGACAAAACCTTTATACCCACTCTTTTTACATAGGATATTAACATATTTCAACCCCCAATACCAGATATTCCTGATAGCAGAAAGGGAAAGACAGTGACAAAACATTTTGGATTCAGCAGTTTTCTTACAAAAACACGAACATCCCTCAAACTCCTCAAGACCGAACTCATCTGAGTACTGAAAATAATCAATTGTTTACATTTATAGATGGGATTAGTTTACACTAGATGAGTAATCGTGCGTCAGCTGTAGTTGTTTGCTAGACTAATATCATGACATCTAAATGGAAATGATTAAAAGATAAAATGCAAGTAATCGATGCTTCTGAAAAGAAAACTATTGTGCGAACACTTTCAGAAAGATTTGGACTTGGAAAGACACAGATTGACAAAATACTAAAAAACAAGAAAAAAATAAAAGCTTCATCAGCTTCACAGTTTTTGCATTTCCATTGCAACAGCAGTGCAATGGAAATTGTATTTCCATTGCAACTATGAACGATATTGATTCAATTAATTTTGTGCTGTATGAGCAAACAGTATTCCTGCAAATGGAACCATTGTTGCAGGAAAAAGCTAGAGAAGTCATCGAATCATTGGGAAAAATGCACTTCAAAACATCGAACAGCTGGCTCGAAAAATTTTTAATTAAAAAATGTGTCCTTTAAATCAATTTGCTGTTAAGCTAAGTCAGTAGATTCTCGAATGGTGACAGAATAAAATTATCAACCAAAGGATATCTACAATCTGAATGAAACCAGTCCATTTAGTTTTATCAAACAAAATAGTGTGTTTAAAAAGCGAAAACTGAATTAGAGACAAGTCTTTAAAAGAAATATTGACAGTGATGATGTGCTGCGATAGGACGGGGAGTTTGAAAAACTACAGTGGGTGATCGGTTAACGAACAGTTCGGATAACGAACATTTTCTTGGAACGGATTATGTTTGTTAACCGATTATCCACTGTACTTGTTATAAGGAAAGCAAAAAAGCTAAAGTGTTTTAAGAATATGGATCCCTAATAAATATGGCTGTAGATCAGCGGTCGGGGAACCGGGGTAAATTACCCCAAATGGGGTAAAAATGAAATTTTCGGGGGTAAAAATGAAACTTTTGTGAAGTATATATATTTAATTTGCTATTTTATAAACCTGTTAGTATTTTTTTCAACTTAAACAATTTATCGACATATGCAGGCCACGCCATCTCACTCCCCACCACTAGAGTGTTCTCGAGTTATATCTTTGCGCAGTAAAGCACAGCCCGGCTACCTGCTCAGTCTGTGCCACGTCGTCAAGATACAAATACATTGACGTGTCAGAGAGCCAGTTTTTACTAGTTAGTTGCTGACAAGACCACCATTTTATCATTAATCATCAATATATCGATCAAGGTAAACCGCAATTTGAAAATTTAATTCAAGTATTTTAATTATTATTTTCTGTCTCCCTTCAGATGGCAGCAAATAGAAAAAGAACATACCAAGACGAATTCCTTAATTACGGTTTTACACAAATAGAAGACAATGGTACAATGAAACCACAATGTGTTGTATGTATGAAGGTACTGACTTCAGAATCTTTCAAAAAAAGTCAATTGAAGAAACATTTAGATAATTTGCATTCACACCTGTCTTCCAAACCGCGAGAATACTTTGCAAATTTAGAAATATCTGTTAAAAGACAAAGATTGAATAGCAACTTGTTTGGTACATTTGATCAGCGTTCAGCATCAAGGGCTAGCTTTGAAGTAGCCTGGTTGATTGCTCGAAATAAGAAACCATACACTATTGGTGAAGATTTGGTTAAACCAGCTGCTGTAAAAATGGCAGAGATTATGTGTGGTCAAAAAGAAGCGAAGAAACTGAATTCAGTGCCCTTGTCTGCGAGAATTGTGAAAGAACGAATTTCTATATTAGCAGAAAATGTGAAGGAACAGGTTATTGTCGCATTAAAACAGGCTAAATATTTTGCTATTCAGCTTGATGAGACAACTGATTTTAGTAGCAATTCACAGCTAATGGTATATGTTCGCTACAAAGGTGCAGATAATTTTGAAGAGGAATTGCTGTTTTGTTCTCCTCTCGAGTTGAGATCTCGTGGAATTGATGTCTATAATAAAGTAAATGAATACTTCAATGCGCAAAGTTTAAAATGGGAAAACTGTATTTCTGTATCTTTGGATGGAGCTCCAGCTATGCTGGGTCATATTAATGGTTTTTCAGCTTTCGTAAAAAAAATTAACCCAAATATTGAAGTTACTCACTGTATGATCCATCGCCAGGCCCTTATGGTCAAATATTTAGAACCTACACTGGAAGCCGTCATGCATGATGTCATCAAGATTGTAAATTTTATCAAGGGACATGCACTAAACACGCGGCTATTTCGTGAATTATGTCAGGACGGTGAAGCTGAATATACAGACCTACTTTATTATACAGAAGTAAGGTGGCTCTCTCGCGGAAATGTACTAAATCGAGTATGGACTCTTAAAACTGAAGTCGAAATTTTTATGGTTGATCAAAAAAATATTCTCGCAGATAAGTTTAAAAACTCTTCCTGGGTTGCATATCTCGCATATTTAGCGGACATTTTTGAGAGTATAAATATATTAAACAAAGAATTGCAAGGAAAGAATATTAATATCATTTCAGCGAGAGAAATAGTGTCAGCGTTTGGATTAAAGCTGCAATATTGGAGACAGAAAGTAGAACAGAACAAGATAGCTTCTTTTTCACGGTTAGCTTTGTTTT